>OFHS01001245.1:0-29740 GCA_900245855.1 Calvadosia cruxmelitensis
ATAGCAGGTCCTGCATCAGGTTGGCTATTTCCAACAAAAACAAGTAATTGTATACCTGATAGGGTGTAGATAATTAGTCTCGAATTGCTTTTCACAATGCCTGTGCATCCGTATGGTGCACTTGGTATGATGAAGCATCACTTCATTCCTTGTCTGTGCAGTGGTCTTTTAACCTTTAGTGTCTTAGTTCTCAATCATCCGTCGTTCCTTCGTAGCTTTTTGTCTGCGCCCGCTAATTGAGTTTCATTGCCACTTAGCAGTTACACTGGATATGCATAACTTCAATCATCTCAAGGCCTGCATAAATTCTGATGTGCTGCAATCAGTGATGATATTGAGGTGTACGGCCTACACGTTTAGACACGTGAATATGGTCTCGTACTACTTGACTGCCTTGTTCCTACAAATATTTACTTTCATTCAGTGACCCAAAAGAATCACACAAGGTGCAGTAGAAAAGTAGGAAGTAGGGTGTTAGCCTTGATGGCCAGTTAGCCAAAATATGCTCTTCCATTTTGGCGTCTATTTCTCTCTGTAAAATACGCACTGGTACTGTAGCGACCAACGAATGGTCGGTGTGAACTTGATGTCATCATTGTGTAGTCACACGATTGTAAGAATATGTAGCCGTGCCACCTTATAGTTATCCACTTTTCCGTCTGTATCTGGTGGTATCAACAGCGCCTTCTATTACGCATTCTACGCTGTGCCTCATGACAGAGAGCTCTCTTAAGCAAACTACCATATTTACTCCTCGGAACTCTGCCATCACTCCCTATCAAGGGACCATCAACATGTCTATGAAATATATATGTGGAATCTGAAAGCCTCTGTCTTCTTCAGTATTTGACGGACTTGGCCACTTTTGATACCTCGATGATCATGTACATTTCTTCATTTCTGCTGCTATTGTATCAACTCCTGTATGACCGTACTGGTGCTCCTCCAAGGTAGGTAATCACTTTGGACATGCTGTGCTTGAATTCTGCACATATCGTAGAATAGCTTTACTTGCTTGATGCGTCTGCCAACCCTGATGACACCTTTGGTTGGTTCTCTGACAGTCAGTTTTCTTTTTCTTTGGTCAATTGAATAGCTCTGCATGCACATTCCTAGAGACGCATGAAGGTACATCCACTCATTACAATGGATCTGACTAGCTATCAAATTCTCTAGCTCTTGACAAGGCAAACAGACAAAATCATTTTGTCTGTATCTTGATCCAGGTCAAAGTATCATGATCATCAAATACAAATAGGGCTACAGTTTGACATATGCCTAAAGTGAATGTACTTTGCCTGGCAAAACATTGATAATGTAAACGTAATGACCTGCTATGCATTTTTAAGCAGACTAGCCCTTTCTTGGAAGACCACACGACTAAACCCAAGTCTGTGAAAAGAGGACCCCTTTAATCTGGGTTCTTTGTCTGGGAGACTGGAATAGCAACTCCGTGCAACCAAAACAGAAAGTGTCTATGTGCTGAGCATATCAATAACGTTTCTCAAGGATTTAGTGATTTATTAACTGCCGTGTACTCGTGAGGTGCAGCAAAAGCACTTGAAATGCACTCAAAATTCCTCTGCTATACAAGGCTTCCGCCACCTTCTTCCGTTCGCCCGTGGCTTGGCTGGTCGAAATGGCAGGAAGCAGCGAAGGCAATCTTCCAACCCATATTACTCAAAGGCAACAATCAATACTGCTCTGCAATATGCTTTATTGTTATCAGCATTGACCATTTTTTGTGGAGTGTTGTCATTGTTAATAAATGTTACCCCTCGAGAGGTTTTTGGAGGTAGCGAAAGATGTGACTTGTCGAGTGGGCTTGGTTTGCGGCGCAAATTATAACGTAAACCTATTGCGCGAGGTTAAACCTTGGTTTGCTTTAGTGGGTCCACCATCCAAACTCAAAATTTGGCAGGAAGTAGGCAGATTGTTTGACGGCATGCTCAGGGCCGCAAATTATACCAAAAAACCTATTGCGCGATGTTAAGCCTTGGTTTGCTTTAGTGGGTCCACCATCAAAACTCAAAATTCGGCAGGAAGTAGGCAGATCGTTTGTCCACATGCTCAGGGCCGTTTCCACAGGTAGCCAATGAGCCCTTTAGCAGGCTCACCATGAAAGCAACAGCACGCATTTAAGCAGTTGTGAGAACTGTGATAAGACAAAGCAAGACTTTCGCAAAATAGACAAAAAGAAGTAAGCTGGCAGAGTAGTTACACTCTTAACTTAAATTTCACAAAATTCAAAAGATCTCAGTAGGCTATTACTCTCCTTATTAATATTCATCACTTCAAGGCAAGGTCTAACACAGCCCAAGGAGCACATATGCTTTGTCCAATTTACAGGCTGCTGTTCACATACAGTTACTATCAAAACATGAGCTCATCTTTATATCTAGAACAATGGTTTCAAGTAGATGTTGTATTTTAGAGCAGAATAACCAAGTCAATATTAGCTAATTCCAACAGGCAATTTCAGTCTTCCAAGGACCACCTCTCAGCGGATTGTTAAGATTTTGATAACAGGCATTTGTAACAGTAAAAAATACCCATGAAGAGCATATTTGTGTATTTTGCTGCACCATTTGTTCACTTGAATGCAGATTGCTAAATTGTTTTTATATTAGGCCCTTCCTTACAAAGTGCCTACAGGCAAAATTTCCTGGAAACGGCCCTGCACATGATGCTAATATAAAATTGACGGCCTGCGGAAGCTAAAGCTTGATTTTCAGCATAGCGTTGCAAATTATTTATATCGTTAACATTTCAAGGAAACAGCCGAATCAGCGTCCCAAGAGTTTTTTCTGCTATTTGAGTGACTATTGTAGTGCACCTACACGTAGCTTACGTTGTGAACTCAAATGTTTTCGCTTCTGCTCCAAAATCAGAAATGGCGCGAAAGTTGAGTAGGCAATACTTCGCATGTTTCCACACCCTTTATTATTAAATTACAATTAAACCTTATAATTCCCGAACAAAGTTATAGCTACTGAAACAATATCTGGAATAAGTCACATGTAAATTTCTGTAAATAAACTTTTATTTAGTATTGCCAGTTAGTCTTTATTGAGTCTCCTAGTTGTGTGGAACACTCACGCAAATGCACGCGGTGCACCGTGAAACGCATCTTCACAACGAATGGAGAAAGAGTGTAATTGTATTCACGGTGTTGTGCAAGTCTCACCAAACGTTCATCTTATCTTTGTTAATATGTTTACGCCGGCTTTGTAACTAATAATTTATGTTTAGAAAATAATAACGGTATAGAATTATGACAGCAGCTAAAAAGTCCATTCGCAGCTAATAATCTCAAGTCAGTAGCTATATCACATAGCAGCTAAATAGTCAAATGACAGCAGTTAAATGGAATAATGGATATTTGCAGCAACTGAATGGCTGATATACCGAGAAAGAATAGTTCATGGTATCATCTGCGCTGAATCAAATGACTAACCATTTAGCAGCTGTGTTCTTCCGACTATCGTTGTCCGTAATTATTTGTTGACAATCAGATAGGCGATTTCAAACATAAACTCGCAATAGATCGCACCGTTACTACTTACTAATATTATATATGGAGTTAAGCAAAACTTTCTGGACTTCCCAAGTATAGATAATTATTCTGATTTATCATGGATTTATTTTCGGATAAAACGATTGGTGTGCTTGTGAAACCAGATGCAGCCCTTAATCGATTACCTGCAGAAGTAAACTTAAACTGGTCCGCGCTACTAACGCAGCTGCGTCCAGCGTCGTTGCTTCGCATTTGGGCGAAGGTTAATTAGTCCAATATAAATCACAGCTGTCCGTTTTAGCCCACAAAGCAGTATATCCTGCCTGAACATAATAAAAACATTAGAAATAGCTGGTCCGACCTGATACACTGACTCAGCCAGCGTTGAATGCTATGCAATGTTTTTCAGCTCAGCTACGGGTCCCAAGAGACTGAAATCGATCCTTCCGAATCATTCGAGCGCAAGGGTTTGCAAATGCAAACACAAAAATTCAAGGTGCCCATTCCACAGCAATAATTTCGTCAAACGTGCAAGAAACAAATCTCGGCTTCAAGACAACCTTTTTAAAAAACTGCTCCGTTAGATTCTATGCCAACTTGTATTAATCAATTTTGACGTAGTTTGAGTGTTGGCGCTGTGCGGTGTGTTTCGAAAACCATGCACAAACAGAGCCTTATTGTTTCCCAGAGCTAGTCAAATCCGTACTTGCTAATGAGTGGCAGGTGCCGGGTTCTGTTCACACAGACAAACAAACAGACACTTGTGAAATAATTATACAGATATCTGTGGAAAAGATATCAAACAGCTCTGACAAATTAGCTGCTGTGAATTGCCTTTTAGCTGCTGCAATAATGTTTCTTCAATAATTAACTCGCAAAAGTGCAAGTTGTACATATTTGAATCTAGACAGTTGGTTCGAATTAAAAACTCCATAATGTTGACAAGGACACGAGTGCACAATGTATCTAGACTACACGAGAGAAAGTCAGATTATGGTTGATGCTCGTGATAGGCTGGTAAACATTTCCCTACGGACATTACAACATTAACTCGACCTTTGGTATACAGCTCTACGTCGTAGCCCGTTTTATATAGCCTACGTGTTGATGGTTTGAACACTCACCTGCACCTGAGAGACATAGCATTAGCCTACTTGTAAGCATTTCTGTTCATGCTTGCTTCCATAAATAAATACCCAAAAGTACATTAAAGGACGACTATATCTCACCCTTTCCATTTCATAGCTTGCATCATATGAAAAAGAAGTAGGCCAGATCTAAACTCCAGGAAAAACGACGCAGAGAAGTGACCAGAGTTCAAATTCAACCGTCATCTTCTTCGAAAGTAGCAAGACCGCGAAGAAAACATCGCTGGAGCTTGCTTCTAAGTCTTTTCGTACAATAGTTTTCTTTCCTGCTCTGTCATATTCTTTGCTTTATAATTAGTTGGTAATCATTATGTTTAAATTGTCCAAAGGAAGACCAGTTTGGACATGGTTTGAAACTGCAGCAGCAAACCGCCATTATTCCAAATCGAAGTGAGACCTGTCTCCGTGGTCCTGCGAGAGCATAACATTGATCCAACATGATTCAGATGTGACCAAAGAAATCAGACGGGATATGGGCTCTACTGCGCATGACACCGTGCAGCCGGTTGAATAATTCGTTTACCCCAAAAAACCGTGGGCCTTATTCGAGAACCAACACTAAAGAATGACCCGGGACTAAATTCCAAGGCCTATATACAGATTTTAGAAGTTCAGCTCAGACTAGATGCTTAGTCTTGAGGTACGCTTTAGTCCCCGTCCATGAACAAGGCCCCTGACATACTGTAACAATAGTGGCCTGGGCCTCTTGGGGGAATTTCCCTAATTTGCATTGTGACGTCTAATAAGGGTTAAATCTACGCGATAGGCAGATCAGTACAGTTACGTCAGAGAAAGTGCGAGATATAACCATGACAGCAGCAGCTCGCTCTTTATTCTTCAATCTTACATGTTCTGGAAAGCAACGAAAGGAAGAAGCCGCAGTGAAATGTCTTTTAGCTTGTTCAAACGGTCACGATAACGGCACAGTGTATAATTTCTACGTCGAGAAAGATTGCGAGCTGAAATGCCAAGTCTACGAAGCGCCGAAAAGAAAAACACCTAGCCATGCATCACTTACCAACTGGACCACTTGCACTAATTTGGATTCGCATTGTCTTAGTTACATTGACGAAAGCTCGACTGGGTACAGTCGTCCAATCAGAGGAAGGTATACTGGATTAGCCAATGGGAGCTCAGCAACATTACCAGTGACAAAAGCATGTGACCTACGTCCAAAGCAAGCGGATCTTTTGCCGTTTTCAAACAAGACGACGCAAGGAAAATCATCCTCTGGGGCTGAAAGGAAGAGTGCTACAGAACGCAATGGAAGATATACTTTTTATCATTTTCAATCCAAAAGCGAATACATTATGAGCTATCGCGAAAACATCACAGACCCTATTATTCGTAATTATATCAATGCTATTTTAACGAGCAGCAAGAAGTTTTCAAATCCATCAGCTCACACCACAAGCTGCCAGATGGCCTTTAACAACATTGGAATCGGTTACACATGTCGCTGCCGAGTCCAACAGGAAAAGAAAAGCATTGCCAAGCAGAATTTCGTATGCTATAATTTGAGTTTTGACGGAAGAAATGGTCTCCAACAAGAACTTGGTTGTCTCCGAGTTGGAAAGCAACAAAGTAAGGTCGAACTTGATAAGGCTGCCAAGACATGCGATAGAAATACTCAGAAATACAGCGAAACAAAAAGGAATTCATCGGAAAAGATCAAACATCAAATTATCAGAAAGAGGAAGCTGTTGTCAAATGAAATCAACAAAAAGAGAGAAAATAAGGTAGAATACCATCGACGCATATTATTTTTCATTCCTTAAAGTTGTTGATGATTATTTGAATTTCGATTTAAAAGTCTTTGTAGCTCTTTATATATATTTCAACTTTCAATCACATAATAATCGAATAATCGAGAGACGCCGACGCCAACTGATTAAAACTAAATACATGAAGATAATACTTGCTGTACTAATGTTACTGTTCAATTATATATATCGGTACTTTTAAAACGAAAATTGTATGGTAAGTTAAAAAATTGTTCTCTGGTGGTATACAACCAGAGCTCTTTGAAGGCACTATAACGAGAGTACGGCATGAGATCAATGAACAATTCAATGAAATAAAATTTCACTAATTACTTTTGAATCAGGATAAGTGGAATCAGATGGTCACCCTATTGTTATAACAGTATGCAATGAATTACACGAAGACTCTGCAGTAATTGAAGTTCTTCAAATACCGCATAACTGCATACAGGATAGGACCCTGTTAGTGCTCCGTAAGAAGTTGCAGAAGGTTACCGAGGAATGATCATAGTCTGCGCTCAGTCTGCTGAGCTTTGGCAATATGTTATTATTATGTTTTATCCACAGTGAGTCGACAACATTAGGAAATGACTTGCTTTAGAGTTTCGTGATTGAACCATAGTGTTCCTGATTCATAAGTTGTAGCAGCATCACATGCAGTATAAGAGTTAGAGGCTGAGTATGGGAAAACAGAATAAAAATTGTTTGGTAATATTCTGACAGTTGATTGTATGTGATAGGCTATCATCATCATCATCATCATCATCATCATCATCATCATCATTTAATCAGTTATCCAATCAGATACAAGTCACTTTCTGTTTAGGGTGGAGCTGAGTTCACAAACTAATACATCATAATAAAATATTATTTTTGCATTTTCTGCTGCCTTTTTACTTAAAATGTTCTTTGATAATTGAGTTGAATCTGGCCCCACTATCAGCGTCAAATTCACCTCCAGATAAGGCGTTATTCCTAGTGACTACGTATAAGATCTTAACTAAAGTCCAATCCTGACTGACTTTTGAGTTTGTTTCTTACAGGCAAACCCTTCTCGACTTCTCAAATCAACTAATAGCTTTTCAACAGACATTTTGCAAATCATCTCAAATTCTAAAGGGATCTCGGCCCCAAGAATGGGAAGCAATCGTCCACTCAGCGAAAGCGGAGGCCGTCGAACGAATCGTCATAACAACGGGCTCGACCCACTCCTCAATACACTTCGGCCAAAGATTCCTCAAGTTGCAATCCCAAAACGAAGTAAAAATTTTCACGCCTGTATCATGCCATTAAAAACAGGCGATTGAAGACTTTGTATTCAATCTACAAACGAGTTTATAAAACAGACATCCTCTCCGAATAACGCATCTTGCTTTCTTCAGTATAAAGTGTGTTGTAACAAGCTTGCATTCGGCTTGTAGCCTGCAGATGAATGATTATCTTAGATGGTCATTGAGTTGTCCGAGGCAGTACAGTAGAACCCCGTTGATATCACCTCGGTTAATATCACAACCCGCTTAATATCACTTCAATTTGAGAACCAAGCTCTGTCAGAAGCAACTATTTTAACCTGCTTAATAGCAAAACTCGCTTGTTATCACGATTAATGGCTGGAAAACCATATAGTGGAATTAACGAGGTTTCACTGTAACACAAGCCAGGGCATGCAACGCAACGTATTCATAGCTGTGCTCATGCGCATGCGTACGAACGAATAATTGTATTTGTATGTGACTGATTAGAAATAAAGACATTTCATATTCTGCCAGGTTGAATATACTATCTTCCGCCAGCCTTGAAGAGCATCGTCTACACGCAGATCGTCCATTTTAAATCAAGATTTTATAAGGATTTTTAGACATTGACATTAATTCTTTATTTATGCATAATCTCCATGGAAGACTAGAACATCCACCTTTAGAAGTGTGAGACACAAATTAACCTTTGCAATTAGATTCGAATAATTCCAGGAAACACGACACAGACAGTATCCAGTTCCGATATAGCTTTTATTCACAAACATGTGTGATAACAGTCTCAAATCTGAAAACTGATTGGATAGAAGGAGTCTTAAGGAGAGACATCTGAAAGCTGATTGGATAAAAGGAGAGACAACTTAAAGCTGATTGGATATAGAAGGAGAGACATCCGAAGCACTTCTTCCTTCCAATGACGTCACGACCAGTAGGCTATGTACATAACTTGTACCTTGCAGTCCGCACGAATTCTTTTCTCTGAACGGATAGATATTGTGAAGGGAGATTGATAATTCAGAAGATTTATGTTCGCAGGGTGTTACTGGCATCTTTGAAGTCAATCGTATTAGAAGCAGAACTTTCACATACTAGTAGAGTGAACTTGTCCGATGTTTAGTAACTTCTGTGAGAAAATAGCTCAATTGTGGCTTACCAGAAACCGAATATACGATTATAACACAGATTTGTATCATATGGCGCTATTTGAATGTTCATTTGTCTTTCTTTGTCTGACTTTGTCAGCCGCGTTTGACTCCTGCAATTCGCGGCGAAAGTATAAATAACATGAGTGTGACTGAAAACAAAGATATGACCTTTTCATATGGAGGGACATATCTGTTAATAATACAATGTACAAGACTGCGGAATTGATAGCAGATACATGCAAGTAATTACAAGTATTAAGTACAATAATAAGTTAATTATTTGTTACCTTGATTTGAGATATTTTCCGTAAATTCAATACGAAAGGCAAATACAGGATATAAATACCACAAACGCATAGCCTATGATAGTTTACAATATTTCATTAAACTTATTTTATCTAAACGACACTTGAAACAATACAATGTTGATGCAGTGACAACATTATCAGGCAGATCGTTCCACCATGGGACCACACGGGAGCAAAAGAAGTTCTTGATAACAATTATATGTATTGAAGCGAACTACCATGTTTTGCAGCTTCATGGGATGACCACGCATTGTATATTTATTTACTTTGTACGTGAATAAATAATCTAGTTTTAGATCAACAAGATTGCTCAAAATTGTCTTTATTGAGTTGTGTAGCTTCTGAAAACGGGTTTCGCCTTCTCGACGTAGCTGTAGGATATAAAGAGGCTCAATATCCGATGGGGGGTCGATTTATAAGTGATCTGAAACTGACCTCACGTGATTACTGCATACTGAATTCCTGACATGTAAAACAGAACGGATCTGGTTGCGAGATACATGACGTCACAAGTCGCATGTTACTGGTTTATAAAAACCATAACCCGTATACTCTCAACGCAGGAGCTTACATGCTTCCCTCAGAGATCGAGGATAAAGCCAAGAGAATATCATTGTAAAATCACTACGATTTTCAGCTGAGGAAATGAAGTCAACTACGGTTCTTGTGATCTTGGCCATCGTTTTCTGTGTTTTGGTTAGCCATGCATGTGCTGGACGAGGACGAAAACAGAAAAGGGTTTGTGAAATTACGATTCGTTCTTTACGCTGTTTATTTCAGTTAGGAAATGATATCATACAAATTAGAGTAAGAATGCTGCAACAAATCAAGTTCTCCATTGCATATTACATTGGATAAATGCTTTCAATAATATCCAATCCAACTTTCTCATGGAAAGTTATTTTTGCAGCTTCCAAGCAACCTTGAACCTGCGAAAACTTTACGATTTCCTCCAGGGAAGGATCCACTTTGATACTCTTAAATTAATTATTCCACTGATTTATTTTCTTTAGTGTTTGCTAGTTAGAGGAACAGAAGGATACGTCATCAAATGCCGTGGAAAGAGAACAGCGACCAAGGTAAATAGACCCTAAGCACTGAAGCACAATTTTTGGCCTTAATTTGCAGAATCTTTAGACCAAGGTCAAATGTGCATCCCATTCTGTAAAATCATTGAGGTTTTCGCGGGCATTTCGGCAAACCATGGTTTTGGCAAGAGCATGCAAGTAACGAGCTAAGTTTTCGAAACAAATTTTCTACATACAGTGATTTGCTAGCTTCTAGTATTGTACCGGTAATTCTTTTCCTTATATCCCTTCTACAAACGTCAGTTTAGATATTTTATGCCAGCAAATGCGTTACAAAGAAATGGCGGGACATTTTAAATAAAATTCACTGTTTTGAAACGAGAAATAATCGAAGCACATAGTAATCATATAGTTTTCAGCGACGATAAACGAAATTCTCGAGAGAAAATATAACTGTCAAATGCTAGAAACTTGGCATAACAGCTCATTTTGTAATCGGTGCCATGTCAAGATAGGACGCTGGCGAAATCTCTTGAAACAGAAATAGCTATTGCCACTTCGTTAAAATACCAACACATAAAAAGAATTCAAGCCGCAAGTAGAATACCACAAAATTACCTCATTAATCAAATGAAAAAGCATACAATAATGAAAACTTAACAGAAATTTATTGAAAGCGCAGGAGAAACATATTTTACTTTATTGATATTAGCTAAATTTCTTGTTTAAGTTGTAAGTTCTCTTGCGATGTACAATCTGGTTTTTTAAAAGCTATCACAAAAATACTTCATTAATCTTCTGTGAAAGATGGAGGATCAAGGCAGGTCGATTATTTACCAATAATAATTTCGGATCATACTGCAACGTGAGATTCAGGCTGAGGGATCACTAAGAAAGAAAATAAGCAAATATATAGATATTGGGAACCACTCATTATTTATGCCCAGGGTTAGTACCGAAGAGAACCAAAAGGTTTCATTTTATATATTTACCCAACCTTCAGGTGACACTGGAATCGATTAATCAGCAAACGAAAGGAAATATCATTTGAAGGTGGACCAGACAATTGGAAAAGTCACATTCGGAGGTCGATAACTCGGCTTTCCAACGTATCGTACCTTTCGTACGTAATACAGGACTTTTAAAGTAGTAATTCTACGTAATTTTAGGTTTAAGTTCAGATAATTTACGAGTAATTTGTAGATAATTCCAGACACTATCGCAGCAGAGTTATGGAATATTTATTGGTTATTTCTTACAAACGCGCAAATTACTATTTTTCTTGGCAGAAACGCTCCGCTTCGACGCCAGCAACAGCTACTCAATCACCGCGTAGTGAGTTTCGCCCGTCAGGCACTTCATCAAAGAAGAAACAGGAAAAACCAGATCCAGCAGCTAGCGAAATCCGGATTCGCTGCAACCGACGTTTCACCGCTTGGGCAGTTCTCGCTGGTGGATTTGATAACGACATCAACGTCAATTGTCGACGAGGAGAATTTCTTCAAGGTTTTCGCTCAGAAAGAAACAATATGAGTAGGAGATATGTGATCACGTGTTGTCGGTACGCCGCCTAGGATTGGCTGGCGGAGAAACAAAGGATATGAATAAACCGAGGATGGCTTCTTTCCCATGAACTTCTATCAAACGCTAGACGAACGACATCATGAAGAAATTCTTCAAATGACGAGAAACTAATTATATCACAAGATAGTATGTTGTTTGAATTCAGGTCAGTTTCTGATTTGTAAGTACTGAGCAATACAATTTTAACTTGTACGACCAGCAGACAATAGCAGCTTCTTACTATCAAAACCTGTCATAAGCGACCACCTGCACGGAAACGTATTCTGTAAAAAACTTTACCTATATTCACTGGCAGAGATCTTAGCTTGGGACAATCTGCAGCTCTTGCACCTTCATACAAATGGTCGCATAATACAGGTGGTCGCTGGAACAGGTTAAGACTCTTACAATGGACGCGATGACATTTTGTTTATATGGAATCCAATAAATGGATGTACATCTAATTCATTATCGCCTCAATACTGGTGTCTGGTCAGAAATAATGTCATCCTTTGTCCTGCAGTGTGACATTGTTGTGTTGTGCTTTATTTAACGCTTAGGTCAGTCATGGGTCAGTGCTATTTGTGGTTATGAATGTAATGGAGGCCAGCCAATCTTGTTGTTTGATCTTGCGTGATGCTATGGTATGGTCAATGGCACACCACCAGATGGTATACTGAGGTATCATTGCCTGATTAACTTCCAGCATTACTGCAGGGCAATCATCATATTGTCCATATCTATGGCACACACGTGCACCACTTTGGTTCAGATATGGAAGTCCAGAGAGATAGACCAATAGGGACCCGACAACGACTGTCCTGTACAGGAGTGCCTACGCTTCTCCAGCTCCACCCTCCCGATGGTCTGCGCAACCAGACCTGAGGGCTACAACAACGATGACTACTGTGCAAGGCGCTGATCGCCTGCGATGGACTGCTGAAGATGTTATCTTTTGTGAACTGTCAATTTTTTGTTTGACAAAGTAATGAATTTACTTGATAGAAGTTCAACGTAATTTTTTTGTCAATTTTCTTTGCCTGCTGTCATTTTCTTTTAATTTTATTTACTTCAAGTCAATGAATTGGGCAAGTATTGGCTGTTAGCACAGCACCAGGGCTGCAACATAACTAGTTGCTTGAAAAGGTTTCTTTTTGGTAACTTTTACTAGCTACTATTTTACTGAATTGAAGGAACATTTTACCTTGCTGTACCATGTAGATCAGTGCTATTTGTGATCATGAATGTAATGGAGGCCAGCCTCACTTATCTGTTGATTTACAGCACAGCTAATAAACACAAGCCTTTGATTTTCTCGTGCTATGCTACTTGGTATTACGGTGGCTCATTAATAGCTGTATTTCTCTGCATTGTACAAAATATAAAATATCTGTAATTAGATACAATTTTTCACAGTAACGAATAACTTATCCAAGTAACTTTGTTTACAATTCGTTACTTTCAGTTTTCTACTATATTTGATCGTGGGCACTTCTGACACACAATATGATTCAGCGTATTTTAATATTCACATCAAAATCCACCAGACACAAAAGTCATGTATATCCACAAAGATGTTAAGAGAGGTTAAACTTTTACTTGCCATAGCCATTTGTCAACCATAATAATTAAAAGCTTATGCCACATTCTCTAGCGCCAAATTTGATGAAAGTAACTTTGGAAATGACTACAGTGAAACCTTGTCTATAATGGTCACCTTTGGGGCCGGCAAAAATGACCTTATAGACAGGTGGCCTTTCTGTCCAGGTTGATTTCTACAAAAAGCGTCATTTTGGGGTTATGAAGAGTGGCCTTTATACACAGGTGGCGGTGGCTATAGAAGTGGTTGCTAATACAGGTTTAACTGTAAACGTTCGCTAATATCAAGACAAATCTCACTTCTTTATCAAACAACAGCGGATATCAAAATAGGACGCATAAAAAAGGAATCTACTACATACAGGTTTAATTGTAGTTACTTTCCTAACAAGTAATTAGTAACTTTTAGAAGTTATTTCAAAGAATGGCAACAATGAAGAGTAACTTTTCACTGAGCCTAAAGCCAATAATTTGTGGATCGTCTCAAATTTCTATTCAATGCTTTAACTTTGCTAACAGCAAGTCAAATCACAACACTCTCTGGAAAATCAATTAACTCACAGACTATTGTGGGACTACATACTGGCAAATCTGTAACATCATTTCACAAAATGATCTAAAATCTATCATAAGTATGTGCGCTTCGATATGCACTTTGCTAAAATTGATAAAATCCAATACGTCATACATCATTAGATAAATATTTACAAATCTGTTTGTTTTCATCTGGCGTTACAATACATCTGACACCAACTAGACTATAGTTATTCTGGACAGTCCATATCCTCTAGAATGCCTTAAACTACATTGTGATTGAAGTTAAAATGAATTTGAGCTGAGACATGTCTTGTGTTACTCAATAGCATCAGCAGGAAGCAGCTACCTGTGTGCTTCTTTCTGAGTCTTCAAACACGCATTGCAGACAAATTTCACAAGGTGGTGTCAACCCACTCTGATGAAAGTGCGACGTGGAGTGTTACTGCTGAAACATGCTGTTTGCTCAAGCTACGACATGGGATGCCGAGAGAGCAAGCACAAGCCATATTAAACCATGTTTGTCCTTGATGAACAGTTCTCGTTGCTATCTACATCGCAAGAAGTGGAGTTTGGTGATTTTGCCCTGGAGCTGCTCCTTGATAAACACCCTGAAGAAGCAACACAAATTAGCATGAAACGAAAGCAATATTAACAAGATTTAACAATTTTAGGGTGCACATGCTTTTTCCCCATTATGCATTTATCAAATTACCAGCCCAATGTAAGACGTAACAATGCCCTCACAAAATCCACTTGGAGCACAAATTAGTGACTCATAGAATCACGCATTAACCCTTGTCCTACTCATAAAACTAGTCAAATGAAGACTGGAAGTTGCTTTATCGATTGCTGATTGGTTGTTCGCCAGGGACTAACTATCTGATTGTTTGTATGTTGCTACTTTTGACTTGTGTTGAAAACGTGTATACACGTCAATAGCAGGACAAGGGTTAATACAATTTATGACTGGAACGCTTTGCCCGTCAAAATCAAAACCCTCAGCAGAAGAACTATTTCCAAAACTGTTGCAAGTTGTTGTTTTTTTATTTTATTTTGCTTCTTTTATTTGTATCAATAATATATTACCTTTATTAAGATTTAAATTGTTTGGGTTAAATTTCCAATTCTCGTATAGTTCCCAATCTATTCTAGTATCTGTAATTACTAATCAGTAGCCATTTACAAACTACGTATTGTGATAAAGGCCAGCTGTGTTAAGATGCATATAACGTCACATATTACAACTTTTGCACAGTTAAAACACACAAACGACAGACAACAGAAAAGAGTGGCTGATGTTATTATTGATTTATCGTCTGTAAAAATACTGCATGGGGGTAATTAACATGAATCTATACACAGCGCACAGACAGAACTATAGTTCATTTTATTGTAATCAATACCAACTAACTTTAAAAAGTTAAAATTATAAATGTATCGTCAAATATCTGAGCAAGAGTGCATTTCTTGTGAATTGCGTTAAGTAATTTATTATCATGGTGTTACCTTGGTAAATAGTTAGTTGTGATAGTAATTGGCCATTTTAACGCCTGCAAGAAATGTATGGATAGAAGTATGGATCAGCCAAGAGTCAACCTGACCTAGGATATCAGGGAAGTCTGATGGTTAATTCTTAGTCCTGAATCTAAGGTTTACGAAGAATAGTGTGTGAAATGTCTCGTCAAATCAACAACTTTTATCAGATAGGATATTACGCATGAAGTTGAAGCAGTAGGGTCAAAGGGTTAAAGCGTTAAAATAGCAAACCATGATAAGTACATGATGTCATGTGTTACGTAATTCCGCCTCATATCCTGTTAACGTTACTGTCGGTCGCCATGCCTGTAGAGCGCAGTAGGCGTGGAACTATTGGAGCTACTACCGACCTGATCTGGAATCAAGTGTCTAGCTAGCGCGGCTAAAACCCAACAAATGTACCTTAGATCTGGGCCCAGAAAAAAAAGGACCTGCCAACATTGACGTACAGCATTGCATTCTGCCTGCGCCAAATTTGACAATGTTTAAACAGATTTTCAACTCATCACCACAAATAAACTGTTTTGGCGGAGGTGCTTGGTTTTGGTGAGAGCTGCATACATGCAAATAGCAGAAATTGGTTTGGTGGGGTTGCTTCCCAGCGAATGACAGTAGTCGAGATAGCAAACCTGTCACCACAAACGAAGCACCAGTCACACTGCTAAGTCAGTGGAATTCCTATGACTACCTGCTAATAAATGTGAGGGAGAGGGAGGGTGGGGAAATTCCTAGCGTCCCAGTCATCATATTTATCGAGGTGCAAGGCCTGGCGTTGCTTGCGATTTGCAGCCAATTCACAGACCCCGGTAAAGCAAACGTTCTAGGACCCCACAGGCAGAAGCAAAGGCGAGGAGCTGCTGCCGTACAGCATTGCATTCTGCCTGTGCCAAATTTGACAATGTTTAAACAGATTAAAAACCCTAAAGATTAGATAATTTTAAGGAGCTTGCTAAAGTTGGAGCTCGGGAAACATCTCAACAATAACTGTTTTGATGGCGAAACTGAAAGCTTACAAGTAAACATAGATTTACAATAGAAAAAAGAAAAGAAAATATATGCAAAAATATATATAATTAGATATAATATTATATATAAAATTAGATATATTCTTGTAAATTGCTATGATCTCACGGTTCTCACCTTCTATGCAAAAAAGTTTTCTGTAAACTTATTAGATTTCGTGAATAAACGATAACGATGATGATGATGATGTTTGTTTGTTTTCTTTTATTACCAATATACCTTAATACAGGTGTGTGGTAAGTACAAATGATGATGATGATGATGATGATGATGATGATGATGATGATGATGATGATGATGATGATGATGACTAACAACAATATGAATACAATGTAACAGGCAGTTAGCTAGAGAGATAACTCACTTTGAGAATCAGCATCCCTGTTCTTCTTTATCCTGTTCAGTCCGAAACCAACAACGATGCCTATAAACAATCCGACTAACAGGAATCCCACGAGACACGAAATCACGCTGGCGTCTTGCAGTTTGTCTGAAAACGTTTTATCTTCGCCTCTGTAGCTCAGTACATGACCACCACCGGTGTGCACGTCACATTCTAAAACAAGAAATAAACGATATTTAAAAAACAGCACGTTGAGGACAAATAAAATCTGAAATGCGGTACACATCCTGTGGGAATTAGATAGTTCTATAGTAGAAACCATGCTTAGACATTGCCAAAATTTTGCTTTGCGAGAAGTTGAAGTTATCCTAGTTAGATATTAAAGTTAGACGATTGGCCACGAGTGAAATAAGGCGTATTCCAACTTTGTAAGATTCAGAGGATTCACGCTTGAAACGAAGAGATGTAGACACGATTTTGAAACTCGATTACTAGAAATACATTTGCAACATTTAAAATTGTCTGGTTAACTAAATTCGTCTTCAACATGCCTCTCAATGTGAACAAGAACTACTAAGGGGGCTTTCATTTACTGTTTTGTAGGCTATGCAGCAGCATTCCGGGTAGAACACTTTGCATACAAGTGGTGTGTGGTAAACTGGTAAGGTGGAAAAATGTCGATCAAGAGGAAACAAAACCCATATTTGAGATTTGAGATTTAGTCCAGGCTGTATAACCTCCTGAGTTCAAGAGTGTCATTGTGTTCTGGTTAGAAAACTTGTAAATGATAACTTGATAAGTTAAGTTTTGCTCCCGAAATTCTTTGCCACAATGCAGGTTTGAGGAGATATCAAAAGGAGCAATTACACGATTGATTAACCCAGCGTAACATACATGTTTTCCAAACAGGCAGAGTGCCACACTTCTTTCACAGGAGAAGATTGTATCGATTACTTGCACCATTTTGCCCATTCTTGAAAGCATGAATGACACACCATTTGCACCAATTCACCAGTGACCTACTTTTGAAGGTGTCCTCGCAGTTCTCGTCGCTCTTGCAGACGTAAATCTCCATCTTCAAACCATGTGTGAGACAGAATCCTCCCGACGTCTTGGATTGGCCACTGGAGCTCCCATCAGCAGTGGCTAGAATCAGAATATTTCCAGTACTTCTGGTTATCAAATTAGACTTTGACAGTGCTCATGACGATGAAAACTGTATTTCAAAACTATCTCGCATTCAACTACAGAGCCAAAGGCACTGAAGTTACTACTTAGGGTAATGTTTTACAGAATAATGAGTAAGAGTACGTATGTCCTTGACCCAATTATGTTGCCTCACTTTCATGTTAACCTCACATTCATGTAGTATATATGTTGTAGTTTGAATTAATTAATTAGCTCTCTTCTTCAGCACTCAGGCGGCCTGGCCCTTCAGATACAAAGAGTTGAATCATCAGAACTCAACTGGGTCAATGGCGATGCAAATTAATTTTAAGGATCTACCCAAATTCATGCAATGTACAAGCTACATCCTCAATTATTTAAAATATTCAATAATTTATATATCACTTACCAAATATGTAATACTTTTTTCCTTCTTCATAAACCCTAGACGACTCGCTTGGTGCAATTCTCCGAAACATGAAGTTGTAGTAAATCAACTTGTTTGGTTCGCCACACGAAAGAAGTCTCTTTGCATTAGTCGCATCGCATGACTCGAATGCCTGAACATCCTCCGTGATAAAGAGGTTGTTATAGAGTCCTTCGGCATTAGGAATATCGTTAAGCACGATTGGGTTATTAGCTTTGTTCGGGCAAACAACATTGATCTTGTCATCTATTCTGACTTTGATGCGATTCCCCAGCGGACACGTCACATTGTCAAAGCTAAAATAGAAGAAACATGACAAAGATTAGACACAAGGGCAGTAAAGTACAGTGAAACCTGTCTACAAGGTCACCTTTGAGACCCGAGGAAAATTACAATTATAGACAGGTGGCCTTTCTGTCCAGATTGATTTCTATAGAAATTGTCTTTTACGGGTTATGAAGAGTGGTCTTTGTACAAAGGTGGCTGCTCTATAGAGGTGGCTGCTAATACATGTTTGACTGTAAAGTGTAAATATGTTTTTGACAAATATGACTTGGTTTTATTCTTGCCCATTCACTCATTCGTAGGATAGCTTGCTTAATATCAGGTTTGTGTAAAAAGCCCCAGGCTTTTCAGATTATTAAATAAAAGAGGATGATGAAGTCTGGTAAACTTTCCCGGCCAGCACAAGTTCTGCCTCGGAACGGCAGTCAAGATTGTTGGAAACCGAGATTGAGAAAAGTACAGAAGAAGTGACGCGACGTGGGAGTCGAACCCACGACCGTTGGATTGCCGGTCCACTGCTCTGCCGTTGAGCTAGACGCACCCTCGTTAATCTGTACAACAATCTCCCTTATATATCTGCCGCCGAGTGAGCCTCGTTACGTCGTCGTGTAGCGGCCATTTGGTACACGACCGCCTTCCATTTTACGAACCACCATCAGTTGCTTTGTAGAGTGTCTAGTGTAAACATACACTCTCCAACAAAGATCGTTAAGCTAACATATCAGCTAGCCTTGATTCCATATCTTTCTTGTTCTTATATCAATTTGTGTAAGTGGGTAGCGGTCTATAGCATACACAAACACATGTCACGTAACGTTACATAATTCAAGTCATGATAACAAAGTGAGCCATGTCCAGTAAACCCGTACACAGTTTAAACAGGTGCCTTTTCATGCATGTGCAAGCACAAACATGGAAAAATATTACTCTTTTGATAGGGCAAAGAGTTGTTCCCTGTTTGACAAGTCTTTTCAATAATGATTTGTTTAAAAGTCTCCTTGTTGCAGGCGTTTGAGAACAAAAGGGTTCTGAGGCAAACATCTCTGACGTCCGAAAAGATTTCTAAACAATAACAGAAACTGATATCGTGCTGAAGCTGTCCACCATGTTTAATTTTATTAATGTAGAGTAAACACATGGCGTCTGAACTTGCAGGCACCTGCTACGAAAGCCGAGCGGTTGTCAAGGAAACAGTGGAAAAAACGCCGTCGTGATTTGTCTGAGCAGGTTCGAAACATTCCAAAGTGCCGAAGCCATTTGTACCGTTCGCAGAAAAACACTCACAAAAGTAAATGTTTTCAATTCAACCATTCAAAAGTTACCGTTGAACCGATTCGAAGATATTGAATCGGTCATTCTGTGGCGCAACAATTTTGGTAACTTCGATCCTAGTGGTGCGAAATTTAAAGCCGGCTTGAATTCCAGTGGGCAGTGACAAACAGATTGGGAATTTTTCTCGCTGTTGCTATTTTTGCTGAGGTGAAAAATGCGTGCGTCGGTTGTGTTTCGGCGAGAAATTCTCAACCCAGCATGATTTATCGAATGATGCGACAACGACAAAGGTCGGCGAAAAATTTATGAAAAATACGTGGAACTTTGAAAAGTTTGAAAGTCAAGAGCGCACGTTTTTATGGTCTATGGAGTACAACATCATTAATCTTAATTACTGTCTTTGATGATCAATTTCGGCAATAGTGTGTTAAATAAATGACAAAGAAAAATAGGACAGGGACGATTTAACACGGATCATGAGGAGCTCATCTCAAAAGACGAAAGAGGAAACGGTTCACGTTGATGTTTAGTTTTGTTTCGCAAGTTATTGTTCCTTAACAAATGTAGACAAATCCGGAAAACAGAAGTACAAAACACCGTGACGGTTGGAATTGTATCTGGGAGTGACGAAGTCTGAAGAAAGCAAAGTCGCAGCAAGGAACAACCAGTCCTTGTCGCTTTGCAGAGACAAAATAGTTGCTTTGCCGGTCATAAAATAACCCACAACAAGAACCAAACGGTGACAGACACTCTGGTGAAGACACAGACCACATAATGACAGACGACACACTAAAGATAAACGTCTGAGTGACACAAAATACTCACATAGGATTGTAACGGTCCCAAAGCACGTTCGGAAGAAGCACGGCGGATATTGAGCCAAAGTTCGCAAGAGCAACAACTAGGACAAGTAAACAGTTGCCAAACGTTGGTGCCGACATCGTGATAGCGTTGAGCAACGGTGTACCTCGGTCTACTGTCTACAGCAGCAGTGTGAGGAGACTAACTTCCCTTTCCAAACCGTTCCTACAACTCTTCGCAAAATCAGCAAGAATTCAGACGATATCCAAACTGACTTCCATTCATGAGAAAAGCGTGACATCCTGTTGAAAGGCAACCGTGAATGCTGATTGGACACACGGAGCGACTTCCGCTCTTCTTATCTCTCCAATGACGTCACGGCCACACAAACCCACAGCCAAGGCCCTCAACCACAACACAACCAGATGTTACTCACGTCACCATGGTAACTAACACATTGGAAAACGCCTTGAGAAATTATACCGTGCAGTTAAAATGTCTAAGTTTCTCCCAAATATCGCAGCTTTCTTAAACGTTCTTATCATACAAGGAACCCTTTGAGAAAAATGAGTGGGTTTGTTGACAAACAAGTCTACTTTGGACAATCATTGCGAACTTCGAAGGTTTTGACATTAGCATCACGAATCCGTAAACCGCCATGCGTTTATGTTCAAACGAAAACCGGCAATTAGAGCCAGCAAGAGCATATTAACATTTCTATGCATAAAATACCTCCAAAAATAATTCAAGACATGCTGTGGCGTATTTAATTGATTGGTTTAGCTTGACAAAATAACTATTTGCTGTGATAAGTTGTACTTTTGTGCTTAAGTTTCGGTTTCAAGACAGGATATCGATCTGTACAATATTTATTACTTCTGGGTAATCGAAATCCGCTTCTAATGTTCAAATGCGGAGGAGAGTGAAAGCGTTATTCCCATGTGACGTTAATCACACGCACAGATCAACGTCTGGATGGAAGACAAGTTGTCATGTGGAACGATATGAGTCAGCACCAACCATCAAATATTCATTCAAAAGATAGGGCAAGATGAAGGCGTAGAATACTCGGTCTTCTTGACAACAGCACCCACCAAAAACAATTCCTTTTTATGTCGGATGGTTTTCTACCATCCCCGAAGACAATCACGCAGTATATCATGTTTTGAAAGGGAAAAACAATTCAGGCAGCCAACGAAGCAATATTTCTTGAAACTAGCAGAAAGCTTTATTACAAGCAGTAACATCAACGGCATCCATTTCTCAGAAAGGTTGAAGTGACATTTAACAACACCGGTCATACCAACATGTCATACTAACGGAAAGACTTCCGTAAAACAACCGCACAGATCCACGGGTTACCATAGTAACCGTGAGTCAAAAACCAATTGAAGCAAAATTAAGAAATTACCTGAAATTTTTGTCACTAAACCAATAATGATAAGCAACACCGATTTCAAAATCTTTAAATTGAATTAGGTGATTGGATTATATATTATATAGTATATTCTTTATGGAAAATCTGAGACAAGGAAAAAGACGAATCAAAATAAGCCTACAGGAAATGGGAAGGTATACGCTTTACCTTTCGGTTTCAATGTGACGGTCTGAAAAAAGTCAAACTTGCTCCATCATGTTTCCGACGTGGTTCAAACGGGAACAAACAGATTTCAATGAAGTGAATTCAAATTATTATTCCGCAAATGTCTGACAGGTGAATTCTCTGCGTGTTTGATAGCTGATCAAACCATCTATACCGGGACGTATGTCTTGGATTTGACTATTTTTTCAGGAGAATTTTTTTCTTTTATATTTAAGCAATTAGGAAACAATTTTGCTGAGATTTGTCATGCACTTTCTATGGATTTCAAGAAGATTTAAAGCGTATAAGTACTTGTATTTTCAATTATTCAGGTAAACTGAATTAACTCGTTATTGCATCGACACGCGGTCTGTAGTACATTGTCCGTACTAATTAAAAAACTAGATAGCACAGTAAGTATACGGGTGTATTTTTAAGTAAATTAATTGCTGTTCAAGAGGGCCTTGAGGAAGACAAGTCACAGACTTATCGAGCAACCCTCTTAAAATAAATTGGATTGGATTGGAAAGCCTTGAAGACTAAAAGCTGGACAAATTATTGAAATGCTTATGATCTTGATGACTTTCCACTCCGAAAGGAAAGGAGAATATGAATCGTACAAATAGAATTTGTTCTTCTGCATCATGCGTAGCCCATCGATTTTTAATTTGCTTTCTTTGATATGATATGATCTGCTGTGATCTGTGTATGCGTATGTGCTGTGTATGTTATGTGTGTATGGCTGGATAAAAACGAGGCTATGACGTCACTACACAAGATCTGGTATGGATCTATGTGTTCTATGTAGAACTAGAAGAAGAATTCAACGGAATGCAAGAGCAATTGTGTCTTCGGTCGAGAGACGTCATTCAGGAATGAATATAATATTCGATAACATTAATTTACAAGGGAATAAGAAACGAGGTTGTATAAGAAGAGGTTAAATAAAAGAGGTTGTGTAAACGAGGCTAACTCATCACAGTCTTCAGTTAATTTACTGGCTATATTCCGATCGATTGAATGAGTTGACCATACCCTGGTATTTGAGGCATAGCGGTCTTCATCTGCCGTTGGCTGGTTGACTGGAAGATGCAGCATGTTTGTCATCGGAGTCTCGATTGGGTCGGCGGGATTATTGCCTCGAGCAGTGGATGCCTTAGAACTGGACCAACAATGCCAATTTTGCTTGGCGCATTGGAAAGACGGTCGTATCTACAGTGTCTCGCTAATAGAAATACTGATAATAGTCAATATATCGCGAGAATAGAACTTAGCATTAAAGTTATTCAGTAACTCAGCGGAAAACACACCAGCGAATATGACGCATTGCTTGGACAATTGGGTTAACAGAATTAGTTACCAGACCTCTATTTTAGGGAATTCTGCTTCGCATTAGTACCTAATATAATTTATTCCTCATTGGAAGCATTTAGAAAAAAATATATATTTCTAGTTCTTCGAAGGACGGTCAGAGCTAGCCACTATGACAAGCCAGTTCGATAGGATAGATAATTGCTTCGTAGACTGCTGTAAGTATCCTACGTATAACCTGCGATAGCAATTATTTATTTCATTTATTTAAGCAGAAATGTCATTGTATCCGGCGCGAACATTTCGTCCAACTTGTAACTCAGATATAATAAGCGTAATAGAAGTAACTCCAAGAAACGATGTAAGGCCGTCCAAGTAGTCACTGCGCCATGGTGTGTTCCTCCAGTACACCAAGGTTTAGTCGTCACAAACATCACACAGTAGATGGGTTGGATACATGTCAGTGATTCAAGCATTTATACTAATACAGAAACGAGGTCAATATAGGCTCCAGGCCTCAGCGCACATCAATATAAAGCAGTGATATGCATGGACATTCTTGAGTTGGCTAGCAGTGGCTCAAACTGGTGTTGACTTCATCGAAACATTCTGAATTTGTTCTCAAATCCGATTTCACCTAAACATTGGCCTCTTGGCCTTAGCACGTGATATCACGTTATTTGAAGATTTCGACTAAGGCTATTAAAATGAAAAAAATTCGTAGTCGCTATCATGTAGCTTGTCTCTAACTTTGCTTCCAAGGTAGGTGAAATCGTCAACACTTTGCAGGACGGCTCCACTGGTTGTAATTATCGGAATGGATGTGTCACTGCCGACGTCCATCATCTTCGTCTTTTGTGTTGAATAATAGCAAGCCACTGATCATGGAGGCAACCAGGATTACTATTTACAGTACATTAAATGCGAAGGCTTTTGTCCTAGTCTTCTACACATTCTATCTAAGCGTTATCAAAGGGCGTTGCCTAGCTGGTGTAGATAACCAAGAGGGCGTGGTCAAGCACCTACTGAACGACAAGCGACATCATTGTGGTCATATCTTGTCCGTCCATCCATGGAGACATCATATCGACATGTCAGCACTCAGCAGACAGTTATAGTATTTCTGAGTGTTCACAGTTGTTTTATTCATGGCAGCTGTTTGTCTCTTTGATTTCATTTATAGTTTTTAAGTAGAAAATCAAATAATGGCTGAATACAAATCTGGCTCAGAAGCACCCTCAGAAGTGCCAGAACATTGATCCCGTTTCCACGCTGGAAAATGATACTAGTGTATCTTTTTCTCCCCTTCCTCACTTCAGAAATCTACCGAAGCTTTGGCCGATGAAATGCTTTTTCGAGTTCGTTTAGGCTCAAACAAGTTTTAGCTTATTTCTAATATTTCGTTGTGATATTTGTCCTGGACCCGAGGGCGAAGCCTCGCATTCATGTAAACCTCTTATTCATATAGTATATATATCGTAGTTTTCATTATTTAATCAGCTCTCTGTTCAACACTCATTGCGCTTGGTCCTTCTCTGTTTATCGCTGTTCATCGTGGAACCGTCCAATAGTGTTGTATCTGGCACCGAAGTAGCCAGTACATATTACTGTTTAAAACTCAAATTCTCTGAGTTATACGGCTGTTTTAGTGTGTGTCAGAATGAAATACAAGAGATGACTGAGCATGCCAGTACTACATAAGCGTATACAGCTAATAATTATGTAACATTATATGATATAAAACTCTGCTCAATAAATTTGACCGAGCATCGAGTCTTTCCTATATTTTTCTAAACTTCGAGCTGCTTTGAGCCACAGTGTTCTTTTATTAAACAGGGTAAAACATAAGAATAACAAATCCCAAAGCCTACAGCTCTCTCCTCTATTGACTAGTGGGATCAGCCAGAGGCAGCCGCTATCCATCTCGGACTCCAAACATAGTAACGAACAATTAACGTTATATTTAATACGTTTGTAGCTACACAACAACAACAACTTTAACAAGTCACAATTTCAAATGCTCACAACCACCACAGCAACCTTGGCCGGGTCTAATAATTCAAACTAACTCAAACCGTTTTCAAAATCTTACTAACATTTTTCAAAAAGATAAAACTATATGTCCATATCTTCGTACAAGTCATGAGTTTGAATGTCACGAGAAATTGACTCTTTGTCCTCATTCAATCTGTCAGAGGGTGTAAAATATTCATAGCGAGAAGAAACAAATGCAAATAATAACACGTTAGTAAACATTAAAATGGCAAGAAGAAAAAAGAAATAGTCCAAACGGCCATTGTTGATGTCTTGGGGGTACCAACTTTTGGAAGAGTATTTTTCACTTGTATATTTTACAAGATTCACGAAGCCACTTCCGATGAAAGAGCCAATGCCAGCTGTCGCAAAAAATAACCCAGTCATGATTCCTTGTAAGACTCGTGGCGATTGAGAATATGAGAATTCTAATCCTAGACGGAATAACGAAAACAGGAAAAATAATCAGGAAAAAAATAAGGAAAATCGAGTGAATTTTTAAATTATACATAATTTTAGGTAACTTTTAGTTCACGCTTAAAATATTTTATTGAGTAATTTTTAGATAGTTCTAGACGAGTTTTAGCATAAAAAGCATAAACTTTCATTACGATTATTCTTGAAGCACAGAATAGGCATATCGCCATTTAGCGAGAGATACTGCGTCCATCCTAGGGACATTAGCCAGCTTGACATGGACTATAGGAATGATTTAACTGTTAGAATAATTACAGTATTTATTTACAGATATACAGTGTACAGTAGCTAGATATGATATGTATTTTGCAATATACCAAAACTATGATGTTTAGAAAAGATCTAGTTACAGAGATTAAGGGCTAACGACACGTTATACAAATTTCTTTCTTTGAAGCTTCTGGTGACGAACTTTCCAAATGAATTTAGTTCGGATAAATTTGGAAATAGTAAACATATTTACAATGACACTTAAATCAAATACATGGGTTTCATTTGTTTAGACAGATATATAGAATTATAGATAGATAGATATTTTATTTAGATCGAATTACATATGAAGAAATCATTTTTGGCAATGTAAACATATAAATCACGTTCATGCATTAAAACTAGAGAAACGGTAAACTAAAATAAAATCTAGATCTATATTTATGAGTATATAAGGAGAACAGTAGAAGGAGAAGGGGAAAACATAAAGAGAAAAAGGAGAAAAAATGGAATGGAAGAAGAATAGTATATGTTCAGTGTAACGCTGATAATATCACCTCGGTTAAAATCACGGCCCGCTCTACTTTGAGAACCAAGATCTGTCTGAATCAATTATTTTAATCCATTTAAAAATATGACAACTCGCTTATTATCACAATTGTGTCTGGAACTTGAACAATAGTTACAAAGGGGAACGACACGATTACAAAAAGAAAACATACACTGATTATTATGAGGAATGTATCTACTTCGTAGCTTTTGAGAATGTCTAGGTAAAGATAGATGCTGAAAAGGTACTGGAAAATGAAAATATGTAAAAAGGCATAAAAATATATAAAAGCAAAATAAAAAATATAAAAAAATATATATAACGTTCCAAGAAAAGGTACTGTTGTATCATTACCAAGAGATATGAATATCAAACATTTAGTATATTCTGTATGCGGGACAACATAAGCGAAGGACTGTTACATGCAGTATTGTTATCGACAGTAACTGAGTTAGTCAAGCAAACGCTGTCGCCATAGCGACCAGCACGGTCAGGCTAGAGGAATTTTCCGTGTCAGTAAATGCATTCAAGGCTTTTCTTATGGCAAGGTCGAAGTTATAGGTCAAGCAATCGCAACAAGGAACCAGAAAAAGCACAAGAGCACTTTATTCTTTCCGCAGGAATAGTATCTTACCGCTGCAAGTTGTGAAGACATCGCTTGCTCCAAGCAGCATAAATTGTGGGATTTGCATGAAAATTGACATCGACGACGCATTGTACGTCTTGCCAGAGATGATGTTATGGCTTGTGTAATCAACGTTGTCGCGACGATAAATTTCAATGATGCCGGCTAAAATGAACGACAGAGCAGCGAAAACCAATCCGGCAAAAATCCGCCTCAGAGTTGTAACATTCAATCCTAGTTTTCCAAGAAACGGATACAAGATTCTGTCTACGAATGGCACAAGGATCAAGACACACAACGGATTGATGACACCAATGGACGCTGGGGGCAATTCGAAATTCCCAATTTGAAGGTCCATATTGCAACCTTGCAGTAAATAGGCATTGGAAGTCTAGAAAAACGAAAGAAGAATCGAGTGTGGTACGTAATGCATGTGAAATCAATGCTATAAAAACAAAACAGTCAAACCTGTATTAGCGGCCACCTATATAGAGCAGCTACCTGTGTATAAAGGCCACTCTTCATAACCCCAGAATGACACTTTCTATAGAAATCAACCTAGACAGAAAGGTCACCTGTCTATAAAGGTCATTTTCCTCCCGTCCCAAAGGTGACCGTTAGACAGGTTTCTCTGTAATAGAAATAAAATGGCGCGTTCTTTGCCTGTCAGTAGACACCATCTGTCTTAAAGGACTACTCAGTAAACGCAAAACGCCTTTATGATAATACACAACGCTGCTTGTCGACGTTTGGACGTTTGGACGTTGCGTGTAGGTCGTAACGACTTGAATGGTACCAGTGTATGAAGTACATCTTACCTGAAATGCAAGAGCAAAGTAGAAGATGCAACATAGAAACACAGGGGCAATACGAAGGAGACCTCTCAGCGTAATGACGTCATCATCTTGGTACGATCCGCCATGACGAACATTCGCATGATCCAGCAAGTTCACTCCATGCCGGGGGTACTGCAATCGGCGTTTAATTCCTTGGTAGGCAACTTTGCAAAGACCAGTAAGAAGATTTTCTCCTCTAGGATGGCATATATATTTTGAACGGCCGTAAAGAAATATAAATATCGCAACGTGGACGGATAAACATGGTATCATATAACCATAGAAGAAACCGATATTCGTCTGAACTCCAACGACACCCGTATAAGCGACAAATGCGCCAATTTGAACGAACCAATAAAACCAATTAAAGAACGTTCGAATAGCATTCGGTCCCAGTCTCTCAAGCTGATCAGCACCGAATGGAGCGACTGTCGCCTTGATGCCACCAGATGCCATAGAAATCGTTAAAAGCGCAATACCAAAGAACAAGATCTGACTGACCTTTCCCATTCGATATTTGTCACCAAAATACGTTCCATACGGAGCAGATATCGCTACAAGGAGAACAGTACCAACTATATACAACAGCCCGCTGCCTAATATGGTATTGTATCTTCCAGCAACGGAATCAGCAACCCAGCCACCAATCAACGGGAGAACGAATGATGCGCCTATAAAATATAATAATGACAAATAGAAAAGTTATTACAAAAAGGATTGCATAATAATCATACTGTTCAACCTTCAGAATCACGCTCACAAAACGTGAAATTCATAGAGCTTGAAGCAGCATGACTCCAATCTAAATTATTATTTACAACATTTTGCAAAGCATCTTTCGCTGGTTTGCGCAACCATTTTCAAAAAAAAATTAAAAGTTGTTCGTATAATGCGCCGCTTTTGTAAATTCTGAATTTTTGATTTTTTTTCGTGTCTTCTTTTCATCATAACTGGAGTTGAGCTGAAGCTAGAAGGCTATAATATGCTTTTACAGTTTACTATGTAACGATAGTCATCACCAGCTTCAACCTAACTGATTCCTACGAAAGATAACACCTGACAAATACAAGCACTAGAAAGCTACAATGCAAATGTAAATGCGGTTTATATATAAATCATGTCGGAAACGGTTTAGTTTCTCCTGTGTAGTACGTTGTCGTTGAAAACTTAGAGCTATTTCATTAATAACAAAGCTTCTTATCCTTTCCCATGGAATCATCGTCCACCATATCATGCTAAAAATCAACGCCCACGATTTGTACGCAGAAAATTGCGGGTTCGGCATTGCCCTACTGGCAGGTACGGGCTGAAAGGAGCGTTTACTTATTTTCAGTGATGTTTTGTAAATCATAGAAGTGGGGGGACGGATCTAAAGTGGAGAATATGTAGGGGAAACG
>OFHS01001246.1:0-27148 GCA_900245855.1 Calvadosia cruxmelitensis
CATTTGCACAGTAAAAAACTGCTACATATGCAACTAAACTGACTATACCCGATTACTACTTATTACTGAACTTCCTTTGATTTTCTCTTTCTCATCTTTCTTTGTATTTATATCCCAGAATTTTATCAGTTCTTTTCTTTGCTTCTCTTAATATTCAACAAACTTGAATAATTATTTCTCTACTTCAATTTATAAACCTGTAATTCTAGGGCTTCCCAAACAAACAAGCATTTGTGCTTACGGGATGATCCTGACCATGTATTTTTTTTTATACTTCAAATCATATTTGTATGTAATTAACATTGTTTTGATGGTCGAATAAAAAATCTATCTATCTATCTATCTAATATTAGTCATTCATTCCTCTGCGGAACGATCATTCTGAAGCACAAAATGCTTACGCGTGTTCATCTAAGGAAGTTGTAATTTGAAACAAAATTATCAATTCCACAAAGCAACTAATGCCGTGCAAGATCCTTCTGCTATCATGTTATCCCGTGTAACTCACCAGGCGAAAAAGTAATATGTCACTGCGTGATATACAATTTCGTTTATAGATCGCCATACTCTTAATGCAATAATTATGCACGCTGTTCTCAATTTCCCTGAATAATCAATATCTCCATGACTGATGGCAGTGAATTAGCTTGGGACAACAAGTTTTGTTTTTTAATTACAGTATGGATGTATATTTCCAAACGCCTTTTGAGATCAGAGAATCCTCGTCAACAAATTGAATATGAGCAGAAATTATTTGATCGCATTGATGATACATTTGGTATCAGTAATCATCGGAAAAAAGAAAAATTCACCTCTATTGGCCAGGATTCTTGAATTTATCTTCGAAATCGTATTTTTACAATTTTTGCTTTGTATCAGATCTGAGTCAACTCAGATATAATGTATGGCATAAAAAGGTGTTGGTTTTGTCATTGTCGAATATATTGGATTACAGTGTATTGTATACAATTATTATAGTAGGACAAAGCACCATTATGAAAATGTATCTGGGGTTATTCTCAATCACGTGTTAATATGGAAATTTCAAATGAGAGGATAGAAAAGGTAGTCAACGCCCTCTGTAACTATAGACGACTCTGTTGGATCAAAAGCTATCTAACCCCTAAAGTCAACCAGGAAGCATTACTTCTCTAACTATATGTCCACACGGTCACATCTCGATTGCTGTGCGACAAATTGGAGCTATTCAAGTATTTTAGAGAAATCAATGCGACCGGGCAGTGAAAGCGGCAGAAAAGAGGCACCAAGTGGCGTAACTATCAAACTGGCAGCAGAGAGCGTACATGCAAACGTATTCTTACAAATGCAAACTAGCTTATAATGATTTGATAAATTATCGCTTTCATCCATTTTACTGGCTTATCTGTGTCTAAGCAATGATTTCCATTCGTATTGTTATAACCAATCTGCTTCCGACTGCCCGCGCAGAACGGTGATATTGAAAAGTACTTCTACGCAAATACCGTAGCTGATGGAACAGCCAAGATAGATATCATCGCAATATAACTCACAAGATCAATGCTATTAATTTCCTGTCAATTCAGTGTTTTTGTTTCTGATTAATTTCGCTCTATTGTTCTGCTTGTTATCGGTCCAATACGCGGAATGAAAGAAGATTCTCTTTATAGCTGCTGCGTTTTAGCAGCACGCCCTCTACTGATATTTGATCCAGTCAGCCTCGCAGACAACTCAATATCACGAATTGACCACATCGAAAATATCTCATGACGGCTTTTACGAATCTGACAGCATCAGCAATATCATGAGACGGAGCGCCATTCAATCGAAACTCGCGCGCTTTCAATGTACATCCATAAATTGGCTACTGCTGTATACCATGTGACTGTCGTGACCTGGTCGGGTCACGACAGGGTCGGGGGTGCCCAGTTGAAAACGTTTATCAACAGAACCAAGAGGACCTTCTTCGGCTTCGCATAGGACTACAACCTCGCGATGTAAAGAAGGCTGCACAAAACAGGCACCAGTGGAGCAAACTCGTCAAGCAATGTTGATTTTATTGTAAATAGCACTCGATCTCAATTCATTTCATTTATTTATTTTAAATTTTAATTTTTTAAACTGTAATGTTAAATTTCCCACACTTAGATTACTTGTTTACATATACGCAGTATACACCGCTTTGATTTTATAACCCATTGCAATGTACATAACGCGCATTTGCACCTTTGGTGCGATGAACGTCAATCATCATCATCATCATCATCATCATCGTGACCTGATCATCGTAAGTTGGCCTGACAGACTGCCACATTTGCCAGCAGATCTAACAACAGTCAGCCACTATCATTAACATCCATCTTGAAACATGTGCTCGAATAAGTTCAGCCTGGAACTGTTGCTCCGGCTCTTTATTTTATCTACCTCATATATTTATATCAATTCTTGTTTTGATAGCTGATTGATTATTTTATCGAACAATTATCATTTCACGTCATTCTTAATAATAACAATAATAATAATAACACCGTTCTTTATACAGATGGCCTATGTCACATCGTTGTGGTTTTCAATAGGGTACTGTCTTTTGAATAATGTATACTATTGCTAACATTGAAAAGGAATAAAACCTACTGTATACATAAGAAACGTGCCGCTATGTTATAAAATGAGGTTAAGGCTAAAATAATTTATGTTAATATTCTAAAATGCTAACTATTGTACGAATTTAAATCAACTCTTTATTATCAAATATTTTAAAAACTTTAAAATATTAACATAGTAGAACATTTAGTAGAATATTTTCAAATATTTTAAAAACTTTTTTATGAAATATTTTCTCAATGTAATTAGCATCGATCCCGTCTGCTCCTACCATCGTTCTTTTCTAAAATACTACAACCTATTTTCCAGCCCTGCTTATGCTGTATGTCTGGTTGGCATTCGAAAGTGCAACTAAAGTAACGAAATGTGGTTTGCTAAGCCCGCCGCATTAATTCTCTCCATTGTCCTCCCATTGTCCGTGCTGCAAACAAAAAAGAACAAAGGGACATTATTGAATGCCAGGTTGGTTCCTGCCCCCGCTTCGTCTCATCCTCATTGTTATTACTATTATTACAGTTTTCTTGTCCTGCTTTGGTCTTTACATGCGAGACCACAAGAGGGAATTATTTCCGTGTTGGATAATAGCATATGTCACGATGCACTTCCATAAGTCTGATCAGATCCATGGGTTATTGTTTTGTTCACTGCCATGACTCACAGCGGAGCGACTGTCAGAATATGCCACAATGAACAAAGCTTGGAACAGAGGCCCGGCAGGTAAAGAGGACTGGATTCAATTTCTACTAACACAATCGTTGAATATATAATTTACACTTTCCGCCATCACAACCATGTAGGAGAATTTCAAGAGTTTAGTACTTGATAGGTTTAGTTTAGCTTCGACACTGACATCTTTACTTCGATTTACCATTAAGCATTGGCTTCGAGGAGGTTTGCAGAGTGAAATGGTCGTTGCTAGCAGGGAAGTACGCATGATTACGACACTAAGCACTAAAAGTTCTGAGTTTTCATTGCGCTACATCCATGGACGATCTGAAGTGTAATTCCGCAGGAGTACCACGTGGTCTGAAATCATCTCATACTATAATATTTTGTGTCGGACCGTCCTTCGGCCGTTGCCATGGAAGCAGAATTAATGGGAAGGGATCTAGTTATGATCAGTTGTTGCAGCTTTGTTAATAACATATGGCCGTCGCCCCAGGCCACTGTGGTGTTCTCAGACAGGCGGAAATAATGCATGACAAACGTAGTCTCTTCGCTGATCACGTAGTATACGGCTGGGAGCCGGTTGGAAGGGTTTGGACATGGCCTCAGAAAACCTCTCAGTCGTAAATGCATTATTCATACCATCTGCAATTGCCAGTTTGTGTTTCGGGACAGCTGCTTCTGGTGCAAACGAGCATACATGCCAATAATTTGCATAATCGAAGAAGTTTATTCACGGGTGCGATTTTGAGTCAAGCTTGAAGTCGCGAAATCTGAACGGTCCTTCGGGGATGACTGGCCGAAGCCAGACGCGGCCTTGTTATAAGTGCGCCGATCACTGCTTGAGATGAGACGGCCAGGCAGACTAACTGTGGCTCGTGTGATTGGTTGGAAGTGACGGGCTCTTTCACGTGTGTGGGTTGATAAGTGTCTTTGGCAACCCGGCATTGCTCCAGACAAAAGATTCCATCACCTACGTGAGTAATGTCGCACTGTGATTGGTGCAGCAAACAATGGGTCATTCACCTGCGATCAATGTGATCTATGGCTTCAGTTGTGGCGCCTTGTGGTCATTTCTCTTCTCCCTGCTCATGTTGGTTCACTTGTGAATCGCCTTGGACAAACGACTGATTACGTCGCTTGCTGTGGTCTGAAGGAACGGTGTGCTCGACGTACTGTATTTAACGCTCGATCTTGTCATGAGCAAATTGGATCTGCCACAAAATCGGTTCTGATTGACATCAGTTCGCCGGAGTCGAAACTTCTCTGTGGATTTGCTTGAGCGAAGGGAACAATCAGTATGTCATCGGCGACACACGATTCTCTGAGAGGAACGACAAAGCTTCGCGTTTCAAGTAAGTTGAACAAGTCAAGGCTCGTGCTTTAGTTAGCTTTACTCATCCGTCTCTTCAGAGTTGTTGTTTGTTCGTTGGACTTCGCTTTCATACATTTCTTCCATCCAAACACAACTCGCGCTGTTTGTTTACTTCTCAATGGGAAGTGCGTTTCCAGCGTTATGTATGTATGTATGTTTATTTGGCAAAAATATTGACAGGCAAGTATAGGGAAGCATGACTTCCGCTTACATACAGTTATCGTTCAGCATCTGTCGTTGCAGTTGCGACCAAGTTTTCTGCTAATCTTCGGCGTGGTTTCCAGCACTACAAGCCGCGTTTACGGCGTTATGACTTTCAGCTTGCTCTGCTTTCGGCTGACCTTATTTTAAATGCGCTCCCGGTTTGCTCTCTCACTCAACCTGTCACATGTTTCCTCCTTGCTTGTCTGCTGTCAAGTACTTGCGATGCCATTCTGCTGTCGCGTAGCCCTTCAAAACACTACAGAGCTACCCCACTCGAAATAACTATACCTAAAATGAGATTATCTTTGTGAATTGAGTTGTGTTCTTGTCGTTGCCATGCCTGAACCTCGTGCGCCAGCCAACCAGGCGACAATGTCGCGTTTTCTATCACCCAGGTGGGGATTTTTGCAACCAAGTCTGTCCCCAGTTGGCCAACGAAGTGACCAGTGTTTATCTGAATAAAACGTTTGAATTCTTCGTCAAGATAACGGCCGGTAAACACTTCAACATTTGATGGAAGGGCTGCTTTGTGATTGTCATTGCTCATCAGTTGGTATGTGGGCTCTGAGCATTGCACGAGGCAGCCGAAAGTGATTCCTTCGACACAAACTATGTGATTTTCATTTTCCAGCTAGTTCTATGATCTGCTTATTGATTTCAAGCCATGGTAACACTGTTCTTTTGTATTTGTGGCGAGTGGTGACCTTCCTACGCCTCGGATTCTTTGGAATGAGTAATTTTAAGCGGAATGACAACACGCAGGCTCTTCGAAAGCTGCAGTACCCTGACACTGTTGCTCTGCCGTTGCTTGCCTCGTCGAATGACTCACTTTAAATCACCTGGTCAGGACAACTTTTTTCCAGTTTAACACTGTTGTTTTTTTATAATTGGAAACTGCTTTACGTTTATTTTGCTTTGTCAAAGTTGTTGCGTGCATGATTTTAGCCCGTCGTATTTCTCTGTTTCAGTTCTCTGCGCGAAGAACCTCGTGAAAAGGGATTTCTTTCGTAAGTCTTTTGCTCAAATCATGACGACATTTTTAACATAGCCTATTTGATTCGATCAGTGATGTTTTTCTGCTCTTGTCTAGGACCAGTACCAGAGAAATACCCAGTCACTGCAAAAAGTTACTTCTATTGCATGTTCGATGGATTGCTGTTTTGTGCTATTGTGTGCTGTTTTTGTTCATTCTCAGGGAAACCTACGTAATGTCGTCTCGGTAAATCTCGCTGTCGCAAATCAGTTTTGTTGTGATCCCTTCTTGCCGATTGTATCTGTTCAGGATTGCCCGATCCGTTCGTCAGGATAGCTGTGGATGGAAGCAGCCAGTGCCACTCGACCAGGCCACTGAAGGGAACACTGGACCCCAAATGGAATCAACATTACGACCTGTAAGTCGCCGACTTGGAATTCTTCCTTCGGTTGTAGATGAGTTTTCGTGCTGTGCTATATTGTTGCAGTTGAGTCTCTTGAAGATCACCTTTGTGTGTTTGTTGTGGCTGCTTTTGTCTGCTCTGGCAAAGGGCCTTTCATCCCCAACACCAGCCAGTGCTGTGTCATACACTCGTTCCGTCTTGTAATGAGTGCCGGTATTTGTTGATTCTGGCGTCTTTCAACAAATTCAAACACAATCGAATTCAGATTCTACGCAGCTCGAAGCTCGTTGTCCGTTGTTTTATTATGGATCAAGTTTCTTGTTCCTTCACTGTGATCGTCTTTGGAAGGCTACTCTGCTTCTTCAAAGGAGGTGACAATTGACTGTAGGGCGCAGACGGTCTCGTCCAAAGAGAGATTGTCAAAACAAAATAAACTGTGTTCACAGAGTGTCTCATATTTCACTTCTGCGGCCATGTCACAAACGCATTCTGATGCTCAGCGTATGTCAATTGTATCTGAAACTTGAATATCGACCTTCATAAATGTTTCGTTGAGCGTGTTTATGGCAATATAACAAATATTAATTTATTATGCAAAGTAATGATTATTATGGCCGACCTGGTGCTATCGAGGTATGATTAATTCTCGATGATGGTCGTTTTCCATGCTCAGCACTCCTGTCGATTACAGGTTACTTGAGGCATTTCATTCAACATGATTAGTAGGCATATGCTGCAAACGTGCATCCATTCTATCGTAATGTTTTCATCTTCTCTTTTAGATTTGTTAGAGCAAATGACTCCATTACGATTAGCATTTGGAACCAGAGAAAGGTGCACAAGCGTCAAGGAGCTGGTTTCCTTGGCTGTGTTCGGATAACATCCCAAGCAATTCTTCGTCTCAAAGACACTGGATGTAAGTTATCTTCCTTGGAGAGAAAATTCGATCTTCTTGTTCTTCTTTCTTCTTCCAAAATAAAGGGCAAGCTCAAATTGTGTACCGTGCCTCTTGTATGTAATCTATTTGTTGTGTAGTGTACTCCGCTAATATTCAAATAGAATAGAATTATGCAGCAGTTGGTGCCTCACCACAGAGGTACTGATGAATCAACAATTCAAATGGATTGGCCACTTCCAACGTCACACCGCACATCAGTCTCTGATCAATGGCATGCCACATAGAACCCGTCGCACCCCTGGCAGGCCAAGGCTGCGATGGATCGACGGATTACGCCGGCGGACTGGTGAAGAAGCCCAAGTTCTCATCGATACCGCAACTGCTCGCCAGCCGATCCCGAGAGCACCAATTCGCAGCCATGCCATGGAGCTGCGTAGTCGTAATTGTCGAAGCGCCGTGGGCGTAGGGCGTTAACATGCATGCATGCAAAATCCATTTTTATGCAAGCATTTACCAAATTGCAATGTAGTAATTCACTGCATTTCTAAGTTGGACATAATTGTGCTAATTCCGATTATTGCAGCCTGCAAAACTGTTCTGCATGCAAGTGGCTTGCACTTTAGTTATAAATTAATTTTATTTTTTTATTCCACTAAGTAAGCTACTTATTGCAGGCCTGCACAGATTTACGAGATTGCAACTAATTCGACTATTTATATCTAAAAGTTGACAACTTTTTAGTTGTGAATATAAATGTCCATCTGGCTTACATTTGGCAGATTTTAATGAGGTTGCTGCTACAGTGTCAAATGGTAGACCTTACTCAATTGATCTGCTGTACATGAAAAGAGCATGGTCTTGATTAGCCAATGTTGACAGCGCTTTAATTTCAATGTTTTAAAATAAACCACTTCAAGTAGTCACACTTGTCCATGTAGTATTTCCTTATTGAATTTTTTGACATTGCTTCATACGCAATGCATAATTTTTTCTTTATTGTTGAAGATCAAAGACTAGAATTGACCAAAGTTCACCAGAATGACCCGGAGTACGTTCGTGGTCAAATTGTTGGTAAGTTGACGACTGAAGTCACTTGTTTCTCCTGTCTGTCTGTAATGGCCTCTTTGCATTATTAGTTGTTCTATTAATTGAATCGTAATAACCATATGGATTTGTAGATTGATCACTAATGAATATGAGTCCAATCATCAATAGAAGTAGCCGCTTAGCTAAAAATGTTGAATGTGGCCATGCCCACGCCTAATGTTGCTTTAACAATCTTTACAATTATTTTCCACCCCTTTGACAGATGGCGTTCTGTATCTCTGCCATTTGGTGTTTTTGCAGTTAGCATCTTGACACGAGAGCGTAGTGGAGGGTCAAGTGCTGTTGTTGATGCCAGGGGCAATGTCTCTTCTACTCCTGGATTATGCAATGACATCTATGACCTACCAGCTGGGTACGTTTTGATCATCAATCTATGATCATCAATGTTCCATGACATAAGTTTATATTTACAAGGATGCAGTGATTTGACTTTAGCTTGTGTTTTTCATCTGTCAGCTGGGAAGAGCGCCAAACTCCTAATGGGCGAATGCAATATGTCAATCATGTCACTAGAAGTGTGCAATGGGAAAGACCAACTCGGTAAGAAGGCAATCTATGGGTTATAATTATATCACCATAACCATTTTACATAGCTTCTATTCTTGCATTGGATCTCTTTGGCAATCTCTACAGGCTGCTGCCCACATGCGATTAAGTTGTGTGTGTTTTGTCATTCAGGTCAGCGTACGAGGGAAATCCAAGATCGAGTGTAATATCCCAAGATAGGGGCTCTTCCCCTTCTCCAAATGGCAACTCGCCCCCTATTATTCCAAGGGTGACGTCACCGCCATCTTATTCTCCCAGCACAAGAAACCAAGAACTTGTAAGACGCCCTTCCGCTAGACAACGCAGCTTTATGAATCGAACATTGCTCCATTCTCGAGACCGAGAAAACAACAACGCTGTGATTGAGAGAAAGACTACTCCGCAAGGCCAAGTGTATTTTGTTAATAAATCAAATGGACAGACCACGTGGCATGACCCACGGTTACCCAGGGATACCAGTTTCTTATCTGAGCAAGACCTTGGCCCACTGCCTGTAGGGTGGGAGATTCGCTACACGGCCAGTAATCGAATGTACTTTGTGGATCACAATACCCACACGACACAGTTTGCTGGTAAGATTTACAGTTTCTTTTACAGTGCCATGATATCAATGCGTGCGTCAGTTCATCGGTCTCTAAGTGCAGAAGGTAAAGTTCTATACGCCGCTTCACACTTATCAACACAGGTGGTCGTCAAGACGATTTTCATGTATGTTCTGCCAGATTCCCCCCTTTTGATTGTGTTGACCGTTTCTTTCAATATTTCCAGTCAAGTACGAATATAAATCATGAATACTAGCCGCATCACGCGTTGCATCGGAATTCTCGTGTAGGTATGAACGGCATGGTTGCGTTTGTTTCAAGTCGCATTTTCTATCCTTCATTGCAGATCCTCGCATTGCCAACCTTCGAAGCTTTCAGCAAGGCAGCCCTTCCCGCCATTCCAACACCACAGCAGTTCAAGATCTGTTGTAAGTTGATTGGCGCGGTTTCTGCTGCCAACCATGCCACAGCTGTTGTAATCTTGCTCTTGATCGATTGCTAGTAGAGCAGGCGTCATTCTATACTATATTCCACGCTATATTCCTCCAAATTGAAAATTTGCGCTAGTCGCTTGAAAATGGTGCGAACGCATTCAATTTGATCTTACTTAGGCTGTTTCTGCAAGAGTATGTTTGGTATAAAACGTAAAACGTCCTCTTCTTATTGCCCAACTATTCCCTCTTGTGGTGTCTAATTGTGCTCATCTGCTGGGCTTGATCAAAGCTTCCTTTTTCGTGGAATTGTTTTTTCGTTTCACTGGGCCCCAATTATGACTTTCCTTGGTTAACGCCGACCGTCTTTCATACTTGTATGTACGGATTTCGCCGCTCACGAAGGCCTCAGTGCGATGATTATTGACATTGTCGTTTGTTTAGTTTCTGCGCCAGTCGTTCACTTGTAGTGAGTGTGCAATGCATTCCATTCGAATTTCATTTTTTCACGTCCTGCATTTCTTTCGCATTTAACCGTTCGGAAATATGTTGTGCTGTGCTCCATTGAATGATAATGTTCTTATTTGTGATGCAACGTTTTAGGCCCGATGAACTGCCCAAATATCGGAGAGATTTGGTTCAGAAAATGAAGACCTTTCGAGCTGAAGTCTCTGCTTTGCAACCATCGGTGCGTTGAATGAGCTATGACGGACGTATGAACTAAATCTATCGCGAGTGGATCAGCTTCTGGTTAATTGTTCTCTTGTGAATTGCAGACAGGTCATTGTCGAATGGAAATATCCCGCGATGACGTATTCGAGGTCAGTTTTATTGAGACTAAAACTCGCGTTTCCTGTTGTTGCTCCTTGTCGCGCATGCGTGTGCAGGCCTCACTGATTACAGATTGATTTAAATCATTTCGTTGATTGATTACTTTCGCGTTTGATTGATTGATATAAATGTGATTTGTTGATAAATCAAGCGGCTGGATGATTGATGAATTAGTTGATTTAAATGTAGGAATCGTATCGCTGTGTCATGAAGACCAAGGCAAAAGACCTTCGCAAGCGCCTGATGATTAAATTCAAAGGCGAGGACGGACTGGATTACGGTGGCATCGCACGGTATGCGCATCGCGTAGCATGAGTATCATCATCTAGTCCATTAGCACTATTTTATCATACGTCCACTTCCAAAGTTGTCTGCTTCGACTTCATCTTTGATATTCAGTCGTGCGGAGAGAGAGAGCGTGCTTTGAAATGTCGTTCGTTTCATGTTCTTGCGCTTGCTTGCCGCTGTTCGTACATCACAACCACAAAGCGTTACGTTGTCAACAGTAGCAGGCCAAGAAGGTATGTTTTGAGTACGAGAACGAAAGAAGACGAGTCTCTAAGGAGTGATTGATGCTCTGACGTATGAAATGCATTCGATCGGGCCGTGTGGGATGGTGTGGGCCTGTATGCGCAGTCGTCCAATGAATGAAGAGTGCTAGTGTTGACGCCATGCTTGTTATTATTGCTTTGTTTTGATTAGGGAGTGGCTTTATCTGTTGTCACATGACATGTTCAATCCGTATTACGGGCTTTTTCAATATTCACGCGACAGCCAGTACACGCTGGAAATCAACCCTGATTCGTCTATCAATCCGGTAATTGGCTCACACATTCATCAACTGTGTATCACCAGCAGTCTTTCACATGTGCTGATTCCTGATAGTGTGGCGATGTCTGTCTTTCACAGGATCACCTTTCCTATTTCCATTTCGTTGGACGGATAGTCGGCATCGCTGGTATGGATCACCTTCGTTGATGTCTGCCATCAGTGTTATTCTGATCAATTAATGTCGTCACTTATCATGACTTTTGAACTCGTATTTCAGTCTTTCATGGACATTACATTGATGGTGGATTTACCATGCCGTTCTACAAGGTAAGCCCATTGACGGGAATTAATATCACCCTGACTGGCTGCCGGATTTTGAAGGGTTGAGCTCTCGTGCATGAGCTTGAAGAAGCCTGCATCAGTATCAAATCCAACTTTCTCCATATTCTGAAATCAGAGACATCAAACCTTTAACCATAATGCTCTTGCTTTTTTCAAAATGATAGCTTTTGAAAATGGTCTATTGGCGTACGCTTCGATTTAAGCTTGTTGTTTAGTTTGTCTGATTTCGCATTTCCAGCACATGCTTGGCAAATTGTACGACATTGACGACATCGAAGCTATCGACCAGGAACTCCATCGGAGCCTCAAGTGGATCCTGTAAGTGCTAAGAATTGTCGCAACAGACATCGGAGAACAGGATGCTGTGCTCTGGAAATTCCTCAGAGGCTGTTCGAAAGGACACGTGATTTCAACCTCGTATTCGTGTGTTAGTAGCAATGCCGTTCTTCTGTTTCAGTGATAACGAGATTGGCAATGTTATTTATTCGTCATTTGCAATTGAACATGATTCCTTTGGTCAAGTAACATCGTATGATTTGAAACCGGACGGGTGTAACATTGCTGTCACGGAGGACAACAAAAAGGAATACGTACAGTAAGTGCAGACTACTAGTTGCTTTTGTGCATTATTCGCTGTTTAATTTTTCTGCTAGTGTCTTTCCATCTAGTGGCGGAAACATCGCCACTCCTGCAAAGCTGCTGCTGCCTCTCAGCACTAGGTTCTTTTAAGATGCGTAATGGTTCGGGGGCGATTTGGACGACTAATGCCTGCTCTTGTTTGACCATGTAATCGTCCACATCGATAGTCTCCACTTTGGAACATCTAATACTGCAGTCTGAGCTTAATTACTTATCTTTGCGTGTCGTTTAGGTTGTACGTGAGTTGGAGACTGCGCCAAGGCATCGAGCAACAATTCACTGCCTTCATGAAGGGATTCAATGAAATTGTGCCGCAGCAACTCACGAAGATGTTCGACGAGCGTGAACTCGAAGTGAGTATCTCTTCTATTCGACTTTTCGTTGTCAACAGTATCTTGTTGTTTTCTTTTAGAGCATTTCCCAACTGTTTTTCTGTTTGGCTTTAGCTTGTGATTTGTGGTTTGGGAAAGATCGATGTGGAGGATTGGCGCGCGAATACTCGTCTGAAGCATTGCAATGCCGATGAACCCGTCGTGCGCTGGTTTTGGCAGGTAACTATTTAAACTGCGGTCACTCTGTTGACTATCCTGCTTGGCAACAGTCTGTCATTGGTAGTCGTATTGTTCACAGGCTGTCGAATCGTATGACGAAGAAACTCGTGCTCGCCTTCTGCAGTTCGTCACTGGCTCATCCCGAGTCCCCGTGCAAGGATTCAAAGCTCTGCAAGGTAAAGTTCAAAGGACGATTCAATCATTGCAGCCAGTCGTAAAGTTGAGTGCTCGTTTTAGGAATGCAGGAGATTGAAGTGTTTGAATATGCGATCGTGCGATGCATTCTCTTTCAGGTTCAACTGGTTCGTCTGGACCTCGAATATTCACGATCAGTCTGACTGACGCCAGCACGAACAATCTACCCAAAGCCCACACGTGGTAATTACAAGAAATTAATTTCCTTCCCCCGAAGGTCTTTCTTTCTTCTCCGAACTCCCTCGTAAACTGATATGAGCAGGTCCCTGGCACCCGATTATCGCACTGTGAATATCAGTCTGAGAAGAGGGAGTAAAGGAGAAGGCTTCCTCGCTCATCTTGACCCACCAGTGATGATTACCATTTGAATTGTTTGCCATCTTAATTTACTCAATTCTATTTGTTGCTTTCTAGTTTTAATCGACTTGATTTGCCTCGTTATGAGTCATACGAAAAGCTCTACGAAAAGCTGACATGCGCCGTTGAGGAAACATGCGGATTCGCAATAGAGTGAGCCGTCATTTTAAGCTCACCGAGCTGCCATCTCAGCCTAAGAGACCTGTACGAGCCTCCTGAAAGCATCGCCTGGAGCTAGCATGCCTTGCTCTGGTCATACGGCGGTGTTCTTCCTGGAAGTATTGTGTACATATTGATGATAAGGAATCAGTCTTGAAGTGTTCTCTTTGTGTATATTGACTAGAATATAATATTTAGAATGAAAATACGATAATCATTTGTACGCTTGCGACCTCGTTGATACTGCGTTGTGTTCTGCTGTTTGCATCGCCCGTTCCTGTAGTCTCCTTGTCACTGCAGATGACTGCGAGAAACGAGGCTGCGAGATCGTGTCATGAATGAATCTGACAGCAAGAGAATGAGCACTTCCGTTAGACAGCGTGAGCTAGCTTTCCAGTGACTTTCGATTCTGCAGTAGTGATCTCACTGTCTGTCGGTCCTTCACACAAAGACTTAACTGTGTATATGCAAATGACTTAGTGACACAGAATTTCCTGTTTGGTGTTTCCTTATTGATGAGCCATCGACAATAATTGGATAAAATTAAATTATTGTGCTGTGGATTAATTGCACCTCCTCGTTTTCAATCAATTGGCGATCGATGGTTGTTGTTCGTCCTCTGCTCATTCGCGCTAATGCTTTGTTGATTGGAAATTGCGGCGTCATTGAAGGAAAATTGCATAAAGGTTAATAGATTGCATCGCTGCTTCTAGACGTTTAAATTGCTGTTGGCAAGAGATAATAATTGATGGAGGAATGTTGTCACGCTTTCACGACAAAGGACAATGCTGGCTGCTCCCTTTAACGCGTGTCGTCCTAGCATGCAGCAAGGGCTGCAACCACCGCCTACACAAACCGCAATTTACGTCCATTGCTTGGCACGATATCAGGTTATTTTGCCATCATCAAAGGCCAAGCCAAAGGTGCACGCATACTGCATGACGTCATTGGGGAATGATGAGTCGTCGTATACAAGTGCGGTTTTGTAAGAATCAGTTTTATCCACTTACTGTAGTTTAGTGTGATTTTGTGACTGCCTGACTGACACATGTACATGATATACCATGCATAATTACTGTACACCTATTCCATGCTATTGATTGTATGTATGCCTGTAGTCCATTGAAAAAAAGCCCATAAAGGGCTTATATGGCATCTGAATAAATGATGATGATGATGATGTATGATTGATTGATTGATTGATTGATTGATTGATTGATTGATTGATTGATTGAGTATGTGACTTTATTCAAACAAATAGTTGAACAAACAGAATGCACATATAGAAGCCACATAGAGTGCACTTAAACTAAACGAAAAGACCATTCAGAGCTCAATTACAAATAAATGCATTCTAAACGGTGCTTGAAAATAGAAATGTTTTTGCTGTCCGCCACTTCTTCAATGGGGAAGAGTGCGATTTAAGAAGAAATAGTGTCTTGTTTCAGACATAGCGACAGCCAGCTGGAGCCTTTGGCTATGTCCACGAGTGACAGATGGATGAACTATTCAAACTGTCGCAAAAGTTCATGAAGGCAGCGTAAATCAATAGGACAGAGGTCGAGGCAAACCAAAGCATGAAAACGTTTGCTGTCAAACTTGACGACAATCTTACTAACCAGGAAAATATTAACAACATCTGCTCCATCATTGTAATGAAATCTGCAGCACTGTGGAGATGTAATTTCTTCTAGAAACACTAGCATTCTATTGCCGAAGACATTTGTATTTCTTCAATACAATTATGGAAGCGTTTTATGATGTGGACTCAGCAAAAATTTGCAGAAAAGAGCTGTTACGCTGACAATTGGTTTAAACATCCAGACGCTACAGCAAGCACTAGCAAGGCAATAATCAAGCAACACACAAATAGCAATAATCTGCTGGACTTAATCAAGTGTATAGATCTACTCCTTCTTCTAATTTCATGTAAATGCTGTATTCATATTTTCCGTCTAATGCATCTATGTTACTTGCGCTATCTAAAATACAACGTTAGGAAGGCTTCCTTACTGCAACAGGATCTGGAATTGGAGTTAATTGGTAACACATAATTCAAGGATCGTCTATGTGTGACAGATTCTGAAAGCCGTTCAATGTCTGGAAGGTGTGCGTAGGCCTATCAGCCAAATTACGAAGTAGGTCTTTTTCAATCAGGATGGATGGAAGGATCATGGGTCTAATTGGAACAAACATCTCCAGTACTTTCGCTGCCATGGTTGTTGGCTTAATTACGCTGGCCTTTGTCCCTGATGTCCATTTCTTCTGCCAAGCCATGTAGCGATGCGATTATGCAATGGTATAAGATTAAGGTCGAAATGTCTGTAAGGATCTACCCTATTTGAGATGTGCCAGACGGGACCCCAAATACAGATTCTCCTTTTGGAGGGGCTTCATTTGTCTGCTGACGTCATGTCTGCGCAACCATGGCTAGTTGTTATTATTCATGAACCAGAAGGCTGGTGAATTCAGCATCAGATTTGTCAAACTTGAATTCATGAAGGTAGAGAAATATCAAGGAAGAAACTTATCGAAAGCGTTAAGTTTCTGCATGGTGTCTGGTCTCTTGAAATTCCATGGATATTAGGCTGGACGTGAGCCAGGTTTGCATGTTCGACCGTGGACGGTTTAATTCATGGCTTGGAGTTGAAAATTTAACTGGAAAAGAGCTGTCATTTAAACTATTGGGTGAAACTCGTGTCGAAGATGAGCCAGACAAGTCTTGCCAAGTGGAACTGCTCTCATGGAAACAAGACGTGGCAGCCAAGAAGATGGAAGTGGAAGGAATAAGGTCCGATTTGAGAATAGCCGAAGGTGAAAAAAATTAAATTAATTAATTAATTCAGATGGTGTAGGGAATTATTCATATGTTTCCCTTCCATATATTGTTTAAAGTTAACGTCAGTAATCTTAAATTTTGTTGTATCATGTATCTGCTCCGTGGAAAAAAGCTTTGTAAGCTTATCGTATTAGTCAGAATAAATGATGATGATGATGATGATGATGATGATGATGATGATGAATGAGCCATCTTTCGCTTTTTGAGGGGCATTGCTCATATGCACATGGTTCGCTTCTGTTTTGCCTCAAAATTATAGGAATGATAGTATAATACTTAGATTGAAATCAGTAAGATCTCTCCAGTTTTACGTACGTTGAGCGTACATTTGTCTGCAGCTACAGCGTTACAAAGTAATGTCATGTTTGCGTTGAGCTGCGGCAACAATTTATCAATTCTCGACCTTCGAAGCTTCAAAAGGGATTCATGGGGTGGTACTTAACTCCGTCGCTGTGGAAGGCTAAATGATGAGGTTCTCTTTTACCAGTCAGTGCGAGCCATCTATGCAAACTATCTTTATTGTGACTGTGCATTGTGAGCTATTTGGATTGTTGTAAGCATCCGATGACCATTGATCATTCTAATAATTATGTTATTCTTATAGGTTATATCTTAACATTATTTTATCTATCATTTCAAACCAAGAGTCTGTGAATCGCGGCCCTCTCTTGTTGGTGCTCAAAGTTCAAGGGAAAGAAGCTTCTTGTTCCTACGAAGACCTCGAAGCAGTCTCGACAGTTGCCATTGGCAAGATTCTACTTGGTACAACCCAAGGCTTATCAAGAACTACTAAAGATGGCATGCCATACCAAACCAGAAGTGAAGCACAAGTTCTAAAACACGGCACGGTCAGCTTGGTTAAAAAAGAATCTCTGAAGGGAAAGATATCGACCACAGAAGGATGGCTTCAATATGGACTGCAGGCTACAGCTGTAGGTCTACCTTCAACGCCCCAGACATGCTCACTGGAAGATGAACCAGCAGTCACAAGTAGGTGTACCATTCCTTAATCGGTCCTTGGCCGGCACTCTTTCTTCTGGGCCATGCATACGTTTACACTTAAAATTGCACTCTGACTAAGAGATGGAGTGATTCCTTCGTATCTGTTGTTGTTGTTGCATAGATGTAATGGCCGACACAGTTGGAAATGAACTTGGCGCAAGCGGTGAGCATGCATGTGGCGCGGTAACATCAATTGCCCATCTTATTTCTAGACGGCATCAGTATTGGTCGTGACATAAGCAACCCGATGTGATGATCTATTTATGGCTATCATTAGTCGCTCATACATCTCCATGCCTGCCCTGGCTATCACTAACGCCAATTCAACCATAGTTATTAATAGACGCTGACACCGTGAGACGGTCTCTATTAGCTGGCCGAAAATCCAGTCGCGTGGGTCGGATTATGCATATGGTATATCATTGTAGGATTAGAAATAGGGTTTAGGGATATACAGTACAGTAGGGCATAATAATCCGTGTTTTCTGGCGTGCCCGAATGATCATGAATTTATTCAATAAACACGTCAACATCCCCTTGGCACGTGTGTGCAGATGATAGCATCGTAATTGCCACAGCTAAAACAACCGAACGACTAAGTAATTAATTCGAAAAATGACTAGAAATAATCATGAGATGTTTAATTTGCAATAGTTTTGTAACTTTTATAAATATATGTATGTATTTAATATTATAGCAATATATATGGTTTTAATTGTATTTTCAAGTTAGTTTAAGTTTATTTATTTATTCTTGAAGTTGTAGTGTTTTAATCTTGACATATCCGATATTATACATTAAATATCCCCCAAAAATCATGATCAATGATGATAATGTTTGTTCGTTTGTACTTTATGGCCAATCATCCTTCATTAGGACGTGTGATAATTTCTTACAATTACAATTGCACAATATAAATGGTAAATTATTTACAATGTGGCTTAGATAGAAATTGGCCCAGACAGCTACAAATTTCCACACGATTGGATTGGTGAATAACTTTAAAAATTCTTGTCTAGAAAATAGAAGTTGTATTTTATCGTCTACGTTGTTTAGGGCAACAAACATATTGATTTGATTATCTAGCTGTATATAGATTGATATCGCCTTTTTGGATTATCAATCTATTTTACTGCAAACAAATAAAATTGATGTGATATGTTCGCATTATTAATCTTGGTTCCCATTTCACTTGTCACCACATGGCGCCTGCGCAATGGCAGTTTTTGAAGGAGGAAACGTTTTTTAATTTCATCGAGAGCGTCTTTTTCACTGATGATAGATTCAGTGGCAAGGTCGACCACATCCAGCTGTAAAACTTCCCGCGCTAGTGTATGCTGACGACACCGTCCTCCAGTCCTACACGATGACAACGAAACTGCACTGCGTCAATATACACGCTTTGAAAAGCAATCGCAAGCGGTCGGCCTCGATGTCAATACCATAAAGACAATGGTTATGCACATTGGCATCGAACATCCTACTCCGATCCGATCAATCAGTGGAGCTCACTACTATTCCATCGTGTCGTCAATTTACGTACCTTGGGAGCGACTTTGCTGACTGCGAATCTCAGTTTTAAGAGTAGGAAACAACTGGCATGGTTAGCAGCAAGAAAACTGTCTGTGGTGTGGTCATCTCCTGCTAGCGACGAAGCAAAAGTGCATCTTTTCAAGGCGTGTGTCGAAGCGGTGTTACACATACAGCTCACAAACCTGAACGCTTACCACAACCCTTGAATGCAAAATGCAGGACACCGCGAGCTGCTGAGATATTGTCTAAATATTCGGTACCCAATAATGTACTCAAACAACCTCTTATACAGCAGAGGTAGAATCTAGAGGGCTGCGTCGACGATTCAACACTTGCGTCTTGGTCTGGTTGGCCATTTTCTGCTGAGGCCAGAGACACCTTTGGCAACTATAATCAACCACCCACCGCGCCCCAATGAACCCAATCGGCGTGGTGCTGCACCGAGCATGACATACCGACAACAACTGGATGCCGATTTGTTGGCCATGGGACTGACATGGACGGAGGCACAGAGAGTCTCTAGAAACAGAAAGCTATGGGCGCGGAAAAGTTCGCAACTTTTGCGACGAAGGCAGTGAACTATTAGACGCTACTTATCGTTTTAATGATGACATAATCAGTTCCGCCTACAAAATAAATGATACCTTGCCAAAACATCCAAGTGTCGAAGATTGAGGTCGGCACGCTTTAGAAGCTGCGGAAATTGCCTAGGGCCTGTATTATACTGTATAATGCATATAATATATTAATACAGATAATATTAATGCATATTATATAATACAGATAATTTTACAATTCACGTTCAGATAATTTATTGAGTAATTTGTAGATAGTTCTAGACGAGTTTAAAGCATCTATAGCGTGCGTGTTGTGTTCTCATCATGGCCTTCATTTTTCTGTCTATATTTTCTGTTTCCAGGGCGACAGGATATCTCCTTGGCGCATGAAGCAATGGTAATAGTTTCAATGAATTGGAGAAGATCCACAGATAGAGTATAACGAGAGGAAGAACTGTCTTCATAAATCTTTCAAAAATTGATCCCTTCTTCAACCATTAAACTGCATTAATCTGCTAGGATGCAACAATATTAACTATATAGTTACGACGGTACTTCGCTTCATAGTGGTCTTCACCTGTTTTACTGCATGACTCCATCGATCAAGGGATCCTATTCATGGACCGGGACTAAAGCGTAGTCTGAGAAAAAAAGATCTAGTCTCGCCTAAATTGCTAACATCGTGAGATTTAGTTCTTGACTCTTATTTAGTCCCGGTCCATGAATAAGGTTCCAGCAGTCTATTCGGCTTCACAATTCTAACAATTCTATTGTCATTGTTTCTGTACACAGAGTTCCAAGCACAGTGTCATTCGTCGAATCCTTCCCAAGTATCACTCGCTAACTCACTCGCCTCCTTCCTCCTTCGTCTCTGTCAATCCACATGTCCAAATCAGTGGAACAAATGACCTGCTACCAGAGGACAAGTAAGGCCTCACTGCAGAGACAGTTATACTCATGAAAGGTTTCATCATCATCATCATCGTCTTTATTTAGGGAGGCTATCCTGATAAGCTTTCGCTTGTCTCCCTCAGGGCCCTCCAGATAGGTTTAGCTATTCCCTACGTGCAATAATTTTATATTATTGCTGGAATTATTGCTTTTTAATTAGCTCAGCGGCTTCTTAACTAAATCGTCATTTGTTGACAATCCGAAGCATTGGCTGTGCACAATAAGCTCGAAGATGAATTATGTAGTAGAATTTTGGGATTTTGTAAACTCTTCATCAGTAAGATATTGAGGTTAATTCAATCTGACGAAATACGACAACCAGGTTAAATTTATATTGGACCGCTCTTGAACATCATCGGATGTGTCTGGCAAAAGTATACAACATTTCAAGCGCTTCGATCGCATGATTACGAAATGGTGATTGTAGACAGCCCCTGAGTAATTATCACCTGCTCAATATAAAGTGACGGACAGTTAACTGCACAGGCTAATTCGCATACGAAGGGGATACATCCCGGATGCATGACGTCAGTCTATCATACTCTAAATGACAATCAGCAGGATGACTATACGGCCTGCCTTCGATGTCGTAGTGAGTTGGAACGAGAAGAACAATACATGCTGAAAGCGAAGGAGCAAGCACATTCCCCGCAGTCAGAAAAGGTAAGACACCGCAATCCTACACTTATATCACATCAGCTGAGATCTGCAGTCATACTGTGTAACCACCACATTATACTTCAACATATCTCAATAGAATTGTGATGAATAGTAATTATTATATCTTGCTCGTGGGAATGTGATACCATGGATCTTTTCAATGGATAGACGATTAATTGTTTGATCATCAGCTAATTGATTTTAAATCAAGGAGTATGTTGACATCCGTCGATTCGATGCTGCTTTCGCTACTGTCTGTCTTTTGCTGGATGACATGAGTCTCTGTGGTTTTCACAGCGTTTGCCGAAGGTCGATCGTCATATTGAGATGGTGCTGGCTTATCAGTCAGAAGTAAGATAGCATCAACTGCACCTTCGACACTTCACTCATCATCACTGCGCGTGCGAATGTTGACCCTATGGGGCGTGTCTGCAGGAGATTGACCGCTACAGAGTGGCCCTTCACACCATGGGAATAGATGTCGTTGCGCTGCGAAAGAAGATCGACATCCTCGAGGTGATTCAAATCGCCTGCTTCTCAATAACTCTGTCGTCAGTGGATTGTCTTGCCTGCGAAGAACGTCATCGCTGCATGAGGCGTTGCCTGGATGCCGTTACAGCCGGGCGTTACAGTCCTATCGACCCGTGTCGATTAAAAGTTGCCTTTTTATTCCTAGAATGAAAACGCGAGACTTCGTCAAGATATCGAAAAGGCAACTCATGGTCCAATCACTCCGTATGATGGTGAGGTTTGCTCGGCTCGCCGTTATAAAGCCGCATTGCATTGATTGTTGTTTCTTCATACATGGTTTAGGCCCCGTGTACACGATACAGTTTCGCTTTCCGTCCCGTTTCTATTCTGTTTACACGAAGACGCTCCGGTCCTCAACCCTACTGTGTTATAGGTGCGTCAAAATTAATAAAAAAACAACAACATCAGAATATGGTTTAGGCATTGAAATCTAATTTCTTTTTACAACACCTTATCGCAGAGATCTGATATTTCTCCTACTACGCGCTTATACTCTCTAAAATTCTTGAAGGTATTGTTTATCAATAACAACTCTATCAATTCATTGTTCCCCAGCACAATGAACATCAACACGGCTTCAGTCAAGAACAATAAACAACAGTTATTGCACTCCTAAACATCACAGAAAAACATATCTAACGCCATGGAAGAACGAAACATCTCTGTTCTATTACGTTTGGACATTTCGAAGGCATTTGACAATTTGCAGCATGACATCCTTCTACATAAATTGCAGCTGATGGGTTTAGAAGATGATGCTACCCAATGGTTCTATTCTTATCTATCCAGCCGAAAACAAATTGTCAAAGCTAATACGCGACAGACGTTCAACATACCAGCAGCTAGAACGGATTGCTTGAACTGTCTCATACCGCGGAGTAAAACCGTAAAAGAAATACTTAGATTATTAGAACCTTCAATATATCCTCACAGCAGAAATGCATTGACCATGTCATGCAAGCACCTCTCCTTTAATCAATCAATTTTCATTTTCGCACGCTACACATATCGATGCCACTAAAGCTGTTGGAACACTTCCTTCTTGGAGTACACCGCAGGCATTGATGCTATCAATGGTCAAGTCTTCAAGTCAGCCCTTCCTGCTATTTATTGTCAACTCATTGATATGATAAACCTATCAATGGAAATTCCAACATGCCCTACTATTTTCAAGAAGGCTGTTGTGGTTCCGACGTCTTTTCAAGGCGGCCATTAAATGATTGTCGTACATCATTACGTATAAAACGAAGCAGTGTTTGATAAGACGTACATTAATGGTTCATATAAATTATCATGACAAGAATCATTGAAAACAAATGACCCTGCTACAGCTCGTAGACTTAAATGATGACTTGAAAATGACATCTATAGTTATGAGTGGCGATGCTGTTCTTCGTTAAAAAGGCGGGTAAATAGAATTGAAGACCGTACAATATGTCCATTAAACTTTCCACTGCATTCGTCATTTTATAGTTCTCATGGCATCTGCCTCTCTTCCGCGCAAAACGCGTTGACGCGATGCCATTCCCGTGATGCTCGATGATCCACTCGCTGCTTCCTCTGGAGTACATGAGACGATGCTTATTTTAAACCTGAACATGCCATCTTTCCTTTCAGTTGTGGCGAAGCAGCAAATGCAGAAATTGAAATCAACAAACCGCACACTGCAGGAAGCGATCGATGAAATTCAAGAGAAGCTGAGACGAGTAACTCCATGCCACAATCTCATCTCATTCACATTACTCTTCAGCTAATTGGTACTCTGCAGTTCTATCATCTGCTTGCTTCTCCTGTGAAATAGGAAAGTGACTTGGAAGAGAAGTACAATAGCCTTCGTGAAGTCCATTGCACTCAGCAGATTCTAGTGCAGAAAATGCAAGTAAGTCGAGACCATCATATAAAGTCGTCTTGGGCGATTTTTCGACACTGGAAGGCGTGGCACTGGCAAAATCACGCTCAAACTAATCGAACCAGATCTATAAGATTGTGCAATACTCATAGCTCGCCAGAAGAACTTCACTTCACTATCAGAGGTGATGTCATTTTGCCTGGTGAGAATTCTGCAATCACTCAAGACGTCCTCTTCGTCTCAATTGTGAAAATGCAGCACGTGCAGAAACAGACATCAACACAACAATCGTCATGGAAATCAGTATTACGGCATATTGTAGGTAGAAGGGGCTTTTAATGTTGCACTAAGTTATAGGCTAGAGTAGCACTAACTGATACTATATAAGTAATTTCCATTGGATGGCTACGCATGCGCACCGTATGTCTGCTGTACCATGTATCAGTTTTCAGTCAAAATAACCCTAATCTGTTTGCAGGAGAGAACTACAAGATACAAATGCCTCGAAAGAACTTGCCAAACGCAGGAAGAGGCTGGTGACGAATCTATTAGTTCCATTCATGAGATCAGGTCATTTCTTTTTGGATTAATCAAATGAGTGTGATTTTTCTTGCGTGCTTAGATCATCACTGAAATGGAGAAGAAAATGGCATTGCTAGAGAGAGGAAATCACGGTAAGCAGATGACAACGGGATGTTGCTGTTGTCATGATGATGCTATATTCCCCTTACAGAGCATCGCTTTCAGGATTAACAGGCCGAAAGTAGCTGGGACATATAGAGGATTTTTATAGAATCCCGAGATTGCTTCGTACATTTCAAAATCTGCAAGTCAACTCCACTAGGCATCAGCAATGCTGTTGTATTCCTTAACATAGATTCACATCGTCTTAGAGAAAAGAGAGGGCTCTGCTTCCAGCTTTATTGTAAATCCATCGCATTAAGTTATAGGCCACACGTGTCCAGTCATCTAGCAATGCATCTGCATGTGAGGATGGCCTTTTCAGATATAAGTAACTGAGTTTCAATTCTAATCAGTATGATGGCATGCCAGGTCGAGTGGGATGGGGGGATGAAGGACAACTTTGCCCGTCCCCTTCTGAGACCTTCACTATGTCACTGTTGATAGGGAAATCCCCTCATTTCATTCACGCTGCAATATATACATTGCCTTTTCAGATTGTAAGACTGCGTTGGTTCCTGATGAGCTCTGCAGCCAGCCATGCTGCGTTCACACAATAGCTGTAAGTCTGAGAAGACAAGACAGTGCATCATTGCTTAATAGTGTCACATCAATCGACCTCCTGCTATTTAATGCTGATCAAATTGTATCGGCTTGCTTTCTGTGCTTTAGTAAAGACGATGGTGTGTTTTGAGTAATAAGGGGATGACAAACCATCCTCGATGAGAACTAACAATCGTTATCGATGGTAGAAATTTCAAGCAAAGATGTAGAAGACGCCAGTACTGCTTCAATTACACAGATCATGGCATAATAACTTAATGATCATTGAGAAATGATACAAAACAGTAATGATATGTCCAAGATCAGGCAAATGTACACTTGTCCAACTTTTTTTTTAAACTGTCTCAGTGTTTGAGTTTGAACAATGTGCTTAGAGAGAATATCAATCTAAAGTTCCACAAAACTCCAAACCGCTCCAAGAGCTGACTGAAAATGGGAATCAGGGCCGGCTTATGGGGTATATTGGAGCTTGCTGGCGTAGATGCATGCTGAATGCAAATCTGATCATATAGGGAATCAACCCTCGATAGGATAAGCGCAGATCGTAGTTGGATCTGTTACAGGAAAGGTTGAAATGGAGAGTACTACGACGCGAAATTGACCATTTGCAGCTTAGAAGTTGACATTGTTGAGTATCAGACACGCTGTTATCAAAATTAAAACTATCTGCCTTTTTCATCGAGTAAACACATCGAACTGAATAAATGCAGATCGCAAAACTGTCACTCCAGCAGTTCTGCAGTGGAAAAGGAGTACCCGCAGCAGCCTCGATTGTATGCCGCCAGTGATAACGACGTCAGAATAATTATGATGACACTATAGCCTTTGAATGAGTTGTATGACAGACTGGCAGGATCAGCCACGCAATGACATCATTATAGGAGCCGCCATCTTCAGTGCGATGTAGCATTCGATGTGCGGTCATTGTTTGATTGTGAATTACTATATAGCATGCTCTGTCTTATGATGTCACTGGCAGGGAGCAATACACCAACATAGCGGCACAGCCATGTGTTCAAGGGGAGGATGGCACAGTGCAGATAAGATTCATCTCTTGGCTGAACTGGAAACGGCCGACAAGAATACCAATGACATTGTAAAGCAAATCGCAATTAAGGAACGAAGCGTTGCCACCGCAGTGTCTCAACAGAAGAGATGCGCAACATCCATCGCTACAACGGCAAGTGACTTCCGTTCGGCTATTTTGACCGTTAGCGCAGCGATTCTCGTGAACTGGAAGGTCTTGCAGTAAATTTGCAAGGGAAAGCGGGATGCTTTCTATGACTTGGCGTGTGTTCATTCCATGGTGACGGGGAAGATCCAAGCAGCGTCAATTTCGCTACCTTTTACCAAACAGAAGACTTGAAATGAACTGGTGTCCATTTCATTGTTCTTGAATTCATTGAAACTGCACGCAGTCAGATGGAAGCTTACCTCTCTTTCTCTCTTCAGATGAACACGGCGTATCATCAAGTGCGGCCAGAATCAAGCAATCCCCACTTGGAATTGAAAGACAGTCGCGATGTTCCAAGCCCCGTTTAGATGGAAGGCGATACAGTGCAGCATGCTATCGTGCATTGCAAGACATGGACGTGCGCCATTCCTTGGACATCCACTAAGAAGCGTTACAGATAATGTGTTCAATGAAAAAAAACGGAACTTTGACTCTGGCTGGTGTTTCTCCGTCCTGCATAGCTTTCGAATAATTGATCAATCCAACGCTATAGAATACGACCCAGCATTCAAACCCATCCAACATTTGCCTGGGGAAACTTTTCCGTTGTGGCAACAAAAACAAGTCGACGTATACTATCAGCTATGAACTATTCCATGTAAGCATTGTTTATCTTTGTCCAATGCAATCCCTACCGCAGCTGAATATACAACGACAAATATTGTGACATTCAAATGAAACAGAAGCACTGAAGCAGCATTAAATAGGAAACAGTGTATTGCAAATCCTTCCTGTTTTGTTGGTATCATGTGTTTTGCATTGATGATAATTATATAAATTCTACAAATCTACAATCAACGACGTATCGTATAACAACTGGCATTAGGTGGGTGAAGCATTAAATCCTGCATAATTATGACAAACCGATCGCCTTTTGTAACTCCTAGGTCAAGAAGATTGTGCTGATGCCCTACTTCAGTAGCTAGGGGTTCTGGCTCAGTGTACGCACGGCTCGCAAGTAAATCCTGTGTAAGAACAGGCAGCCAATGGACCTGACAAGCTGGCGTCCCCATCTGTTCAATGTCATGGTCATCCTATGGGATCATTGTAATGATAATATCATGATCATTTCTGAACTATGATTTATCATTCACGATCATCAGTCTTGAACCGTATCAATATATCAGGCCTTCTCTGTGGGGAAGGAGGGGCGGGCAGCTTGATGTCAAACAGC
>OFHS01001247.1:0-14689 GCA_900245855.1 Calvadosia cruxmelitensis
ATTGATGTTCTCAAACATAGCTCTATTCGCCTCTATGCTGATGATTGCAAGCTCTTTTTTAAAGTCAACAGTATATCTGACCATAAGAAATTGCAGCATGATTTAAACCAAATACATTATTGGACTGAAAAAAATCAACTTCGGCTGGCTACACATAAATGCAAGACCCATTGCCTTGGCAACTCTACAACCTGCCCACCATATCTGATCAATGATATCGATCTATTGTCTGTCAACCGTATGAAAGATCTCGGTGTATTGATTTCAGAGAAACTCGATTTTAGACCACATATTCTAGAAGTTGTCCGTCGTGCTGGCATTCGCTCAAGAATGATCAACAAAGTTTTCCAGTGTAGAGAAATTCCTTTCAAAATTCGCTTGTTCAAAACATTTGTTCTTCCCATCCTAGAATATGCAACACCCGTCTGGAACCCTACTATCAAACGTGACATTATCTTGCTGGAGTCTGTTCAGAGACAATTCACACGATTTCTTCTCTACGACACTAATCTCTCCTACCCCGAAAGACTTCTGTATTTACATATAGACAGTCTGGAAAAAAGACGCCTTTATTTCGACTTGGCGATATATTTTAAAATCATCAACAAGTTTGTTGACCTAGACAGTAGCATGATCTTTTCGTTCACGCCACCGATCATCTTTTGCCCTTCGTGCAATAAATGCTTATAATTCCCTGTCCCTTTCTACTCGTAATTCTCAAAGCGTTAAAGAGTTCCAACATAACCTCTGTAATGAAAATCTTTTAAAATTTGTAACATTTGCTTGATGTAATTAGCTTCTTATCTGTCATTGTATACCATATTTTAATCATTCTGTTTGTAATGCGGTTGTTCGTGCCGTTTTACAGAATTATACAAATACATACATACATACATACATACATAATATATTATGTAATACAATACAATATAATATAGAAGAATCGTAAGCATCGTGCATTTCCTGTTAAGGTAGTTGTTATAATTATACTCACGCGCGCATGCGAATTTTTCTTTAAGTGTGTTATGTAATGTCCGCTGATATTGTATGCAGACAGTGAGTCAACGTCACTTGAGCTCGAGCTGCCTCGCTGAACACACGCTACAATCTACCGCTACTCTGGGGTGTGTTCTCTGTGTTGCCTCACATTTGGTTGCGTTTAACACACGGCGCAGTGGATTTAACGCCGACCCTTCGTCGATTGTATTATGCCCGAGACACGCAGCGCTTCTCACAGCCCCAATGACTCTGGCGAAGAGTCAGTCATTTTAAAAATCTACATTGCTGTTTGTTATATGTGCTTTCTGAAATAGCCAAAACTAGTATCGAACTGTTAATGTTTTTGTTATACTATTATACCATTGTACCATTGACGTACTTTTTCTCCAATATCTGCAGGGCTGAGTATATTGCAGGATGGAAAATAGCCAAGATTTCTTTCTCCTGCATTAACAAATAAAGTACTTGGCAAAGATGATCTAGAAAAGCACTCTATCCAGCACATGAGGAAAGGGTTTCAAGAGATTGGGATTTACCAGGTATTCCAACGCAATGTAGATCGCTGAGCACTACGCACGGTCGTTATGATGTATAGCCTAATAATCATGCATCATTAGCTCAATGTACATCGTCTGCGAACTTTAATGCAGCTTTCTTGCTATTTCAGATGCATGAATTCTTTCCATTGGTGAAGGATTTTATCTTAGCCCATACAAACTTCCTGACAATGAAGGCACTTGTTGAACTTTTGAAGCCTCAGTTCAGCCCCACAGGCTCAATTCGCCGTCATTTTGAGGGGGCCGTCTACAGCCGCTTCATTCAGTACCTTCGGGAAGCAGCAGGTAAACATGATTTTTGTTTAATGCTCAAAGCAGTGAATTGGAGTTACTTGCTATGATTATTTGTAACAAAAGTGATGCAATGATAATTGCTTATGATAAATTTATCTTCTGAAAATTTATCATGACTACAATATATATCATTCTTTTTATAGCAGAAGAAGAAGCAATGTGACTCTTGGCAGAGTTCTGCAATTTGTGTCTGGCTTAGATGAAATTCCTGTCTTTGGACATTCAACGCCATAAAATTGGATCATACCATGCAGCAATTCCTATCAATATGGCTTGCATGTCATGCAGAAAGATGCTCAGCAATCGATCCATGAAGTGGAAGACAGCCTGGCCTGCAGTACTGTGGACATGCCTCTCACAGCCTTCGGCATGTAAGGATCCAGATGCCTTTGCACAATTCCCCTACGCCTTTCCTGGAATCACGAGTTGATGGCAATCAACCCAGCCATTGTTTGCCATTGGTGTTCTTGAAGCACTTTCGCAGAGGTAACACAGAAATTCAAAGACATCAAAGCAAACCTGCAAAGCTATAAAATGAAAAAAATTAAGCTTGCATTCAAAGATAACCCCTTTCCTGTCATACGCTACCCTGCCGAGTGCTTCCGCTTCGTTGACGACATTATCAGAAAACGAACAACTTTGTTCACTGCAAACCACTACCTCCATCGCATCTGCGTAATTCCAAAAACTTTACTGTCAACATAGAACTCTCTTGCCTGCGCACGTCTGGACTTACCTAACGCCGTCAAAGAGATGGATTGGCTGGTACGTCCTAGTTTGATTTCAGATGCAAACGGACTCTCGATCATTACCTGCAGTAAAAAATACCATGAGTGCGATGCACCTCTCATTCATCTCAACGATCACCCCATCTGCGAGAACATACCAAAAACAGGTCAAGATATTTTGGCACATGTCGCCATGACACCAAACATGGTAAGGGAAGGATCAGCAAACGCCACTGACGACGTTTATGACATGAAGGGAAATTCCAGCGGGATAAGCACATTTCAATTGAGGCTGGAACAGACGATAACCACACACCAACAGAAATAGAAAGGAAGACTTACGGCTTGGTATTTCAAAACCGCCCAGACATCGTCACGCACATCAAACAAAATAAACATCTGCAATCTGACTTTGTGGGACATCACGTCAATCTCCTCAACAATGAACCAACCGATCAAACAAAAGGCACATACATCAGCGGTAAAGATGCGGCTGCATTGCAAAAGGTTATCCAAAAATGTGGGACCGATGCATCGTTCGCACATGAATTGAAAAACACAAACATTGTAATACATCCTTCACATCGCACAGCAGGTCAAGCTCCATTTGAAGTGCCAAAGGTAAATCAAAATATTGCAAACAATTCTACGTTAAACAACATCATTACAGTCATACATGCAGTAAATAATACTTTCTTCCATTTTGCAGCTCTCCTATCAAACTGAAGATCAACCAACAGTTGGCTGTTTGTGCAACGGTTCAATATCCTTCCTACTACTACATTGCATTGTACACTGTGAATCGTTGAAGGAGAGCATAAGAGCACAAATGGAAAGAGATGAAAACCCAACCAATGCACCCTTGAAGGAAATTACAAAATTGCTCCTGAAACTTGCATCCATCATACGATTCAGTGATGGACACTTGACACGTCATTTCATGACAGACAGGAAACACTTGGATAACCTCCTACGCACGATGGTGCAGGACAGAAAACCACAAATAACAGCAGAAAAAGCATTTCTCCATTTCATTTCCATCCTATCACCTGACACACGTGTCCACAGGAATGTCAACCACCTGCCACCGGAGCCCATTGTTCCACATCCGCCTTACAACTTCCTACTCATTGACAGGTAAGTTGCATTCCAACATTGTGTTATCAACATATGCATGCACAGAACTTACCATACACAACCTTCCTTGTCAGGGAACAGCACATCAACAATCAGCCACAGCAATTTGATGATGTCATACAGCACTGCAATGAAAGGTGGAACATCAACATACCTGCAAGTTGTTACAATTCAAAATTTTGTATATCCAATTAAACCACATGCACTAACAATTGCACCCCCATATGTATTACAGGTACCAATTGCAATGGGCAATGGGAACAAAAAACAGCCTTGATGACGGTTATGAGTCCAGTGTTGGTTTTAGGTGGGACGACATGCCGTGGCAACAACCTCACAATGCGGATCGCATTCAATACACCACACCATTTTACTGCCTCAAATCCAATGCATATACGGATGTCATGAATTCCTACGGTGGGCAAGATAAAGTGAAGTGTGCAGTGCACAACCAATTCCTCATATCAGGTGCAACTCTACGTCCATTTATTTCCTCCTTAAACCTCACTATCCTCTTCACAACCTTTCACTCATGTCTTTCTTCATTCACAGAAAACATGAGCAGCCAGTAACCCTGCTCTTACCTGAGAAACGAACAATGTACATCTAACGAAACAGCTAAATTCAGATGTCCACATGGTTTTGGAACAGTTCATCGATGCACGGTGAGAACATACCGATAACGCAGCACACTAGCCAATATGAATTATCAACAGTTGTCCTAAAACAAATTCTTCTCTCCACAAAATAATATCACAAAACACTCCCACATTCACAAGAAGACACATCTCAACTCAACACTGCAAAAATATACACATACTTCACACACATGACCTTCCCATCCTCTTCCAGGTTTCCATATGCAACACCCACTTCCAGCAAGCGGCCAGAATACCAGACACATCTGTTGCGTTACATCCGCAAATTCTAAACCTTGCAAATGCCAACAACTCACAAAATAATGAAATACATCATCCTGCAAACAACAACGGCAACAACGAGAACATCAGCGACAAGGAAGAACCTCCTGGTTATTTCACACATGAAGACAATCCCATCAGTGACAGCGATGACGACCTTTTCTACGGCATGCTGGAAGATCACGGAAACATTCCTGAAGCAACAAACGCCAGTAAAACAACATTCACACAACCAGGTCAGTGAAAACCAAAAGGTTAACAATATGACATCATGCAAATGACAATCCTTCCACCTCACATAACTTGCTATTACCTTTTCCTACCAACAACTTAGCATCAACAGCTGAAACCACTTCAGGACACTTCATCACCAGCAATGTCCTCAACTGTCACATACCACAAAAGCTCTCGGCAAAAACTCGGAAGAGCACAGAGCGACTACTGCAGTACATGGCTTCCGTCACAACTACAAAGTCCGTGCCACTACTGCATCCAGAGGCAATGATTGCACCCCAGATATTTTACAAAACAATGAATCAATCGCCTGTCGGGGCTCTGCCATCTGCAATGTATCACACCGACTTCAAAGGGAATAAACAGCTTCAATCATTGGACAAACACACCTATGTTAGACTAGCAGATTTGTCTCTACTGACCAGCAGTAATGAAGATTACATAGGATGGTCGTTTACAACCAAAACTGCACACAGCATGAAAACAAACAGAGCAACACATATCATTAAACGCGGAATGGAATCTGTCAATAGAAACGAAGCAAAGCATATGCACACATATGACAGCAGTTTCATTCCGTTTGATGGAATTGATTCCAACGTCCGAGCAGCAGAGCTGTGTGCTCAAACTGAGGATCAAGGTTCATGGAGCTACGTTGTCACTGACACTGGTAATGACGAAGAAACATACGGGCTCAAATCACTGCGAGATGCAATGAATCGTCACTATGGGTCAGTTCCACTACATAACATCAACGACAAGTTACAGAATTCAGTACAACCTAGTATCCATCGTATATTTCCCTCTCTTTCTTTCACAGTCATCTACCAAAAGATGAGTACGAGTCTGCCATACAAGCTAAAAGCATTTTAATGTGTATGGCTTGGGAACGTGTTGTGTATTGGCACTGGCGTATCCACAGCGACAAGCATTCACTAGGTGAAGTCAAAGGTACAAAATAACTTCACAGCACCTCATAATTACAGTTGAAACATAACCAAATGTGACATTGCCCCCATACATTTCCAACATCTTCATTTCAGAAGCATGGTATCGCTATGAGTTCCAGTCTGCAGGAGCAAAAGGTGAGGTTGCAGAACAAACCGCTACCTCCACAGTTTTCCTAGCCTAATCCTTAACAGATATGAGTGCAGGAGTGTGAAAAAGAAAGTAAAATTAATCTGCTCATTTAGACAACTGATTTCTCTGCTATTCTTTAACTGTAGGACCACCTTCCAACAGAATTAGTTTAAGTTTTAGCAAACAAACTTTTAACCCAATCAGGCAATTTACTTCAACTTCCATTCGCTAGAGGAAATATGCTGATTCTGAAATACAGAACCAAAATCACAAAAATAGACAGAAAACAATAAATAGAACAAAAAGTAACAAAGTTAGAGCAATTAATAGAAAGTACTGCAAAACATCACTTACACACAGAATAGTGAAATCTATCTTTTACACTACATTTTACTAGCTTTGTAGCATTACGCACAACACACCTTTCACACCTATTCCACATACACAAACTGACAGTCAGAACACAACGTCAACGCCGCCAGCACCTACTACATTTTACAATCAACTATCTTTCCATCTTACAAGTTCAACAAATGTCACTATACAAAATCAAAATAATAACAACTAAATGCTACATAACAGAATTCATCATCAGCAATTGTATACATTAACTGATACAACTGTTACCTTCTCCATTTAACAAGGCGGGAAGCCCCACTCACATGGTTATGTAACTACAAAGAAGTGAAAGAACGAGCCACAGAAGACGACACTAGAGAGAATAATATACCAGAGCAGTCACCTCATAAAACCTGGAATGAAGAAATTGAAAGACATGGACCTCGCAAACAACCTGCATGAGCTAGCAGAACTTGTTACCTTAGCAGACAAGATTCTTACACATGACTGCAATAAAGGTACAATTTTGAACTCGCCGCAATGACTACCACTGCTCGCACATACAATTAAACAGTTCTAATACTTCCATTCTGTCATTTCAGCCCAGCAGCGCTGCATGAAGTTGATGAATTCGGCAACAAAAAGCGTTGTGTCACAAAATATCCTAGTTCCGTAGTTTACAATGTCAGGACTCATGGTAGACCATACAATGCTGAGGCATTGAACGTCTTAAGAGAGGTTGGTCTTACGTCACAACGTCCAGACGGTGCTGTTGAAACCATTCCACAATACATTCGCAGAAAGTTTCTGTACCCTGCCCAACACGATCAATGCTTCAGCCCCGCTAAACCTTTGAACTTCATGGCATTGAGGTCTTCTTGCAATGTACAAATGATGGATGAACGTGCCCAGGCTTCTTATGTTACAAATATGTCGCAGGGGCAAACGACAGGCGCAGCATCCGATTCTTTGGCCAGAAAGGTGGCTCAACCATTCACGTAGAAGCAGAACCCTTGCAGAACAACAAAATATCCACAAACAGGTGAGTTCCTCACAACCATGCCACACTATTCTGACATAATACTTCAACATAGAAACAAGCTTTGCTTCACTTCCATGGATAAGTTCACAAACACCATCTTCCATTAAAAGTACACCACATACATAACAAAGACTACCGACAATAAATGTAGCACTACACATTCAACCATTCCTGACAAATTGAACATCAACAACTGAATGCATCATACCATCACAGGCGTTCCATGTAGCTTCCTTCAGCTCCAATACAGTGTCTCTCAAGTCAGGACGTGAGTCTGCTTGCTACTCTTACACATGTTATAAAAATGTTTCACTTTCAGATACTTCTCCCCCAAAAGATACACTCCATCGTTAAATCTGCATCACGGAAATGCTTCGGTTTATGCTCTAACTTGACTTCGTGTACTCCACAATTGATTTCCTCCATGTCTCCACGCAAACTTTGGATGAGCGTTCTGCAGTCCTAAAACACAGCAAACACCCCCCCCCCTCCAAAAAAAAATAGATAGTGGACATAGACGGAAACTTAAAGGCTGTCACTCAGAGGGCGCATCTTCGTGAGAATTGGCGAAAAACATAAACCAGGCCAGGTTTGTACCGACCAATCACTAACGTTGACGTCATGTAACCTACACCAACTCATAATCATCTTCCAACAGGACTAGATAGCTTTCCCATGCCAATTCAGCTGCCTTCCTTGTGATATGTCACACAGACAATGATCCACAACACACGACAATAAGATACTACCACTAATCAATACAATCCCATTTATTACACAGATCAGACAGATGAAAGACTACCTTCAATCCAACTTTTAGATGGATCGGATTCACAGCTTCTCCATCAGACCGCCTGAACTGTCTCCAATAGATCAATTGCGAGTGTACCATCAGTGCTTCACTCGACAACAGATCAAGAAGTATCCTCAAATCTCCGCAGATCTACAACCATCGCCATCGATTGATGCTGCATGCAGAAAAATTTGCCTCAGACTCGCACACTTCTTTCAAGCTGTACAATTTGTACGCGTGGAAGTTGAAGACAACACACCAGGTAAGCTGCCAAAGAGAGCTCACAAATAATTGCAAACCCAACTTGACTAAATAAATTTCTCCCACATGCATTTAAGACAACCACACTTGCCTTGTATAACTGCACATGCCTTTCTTTCTCTATTTTCCAAGCACAACCAATCAGGGAAAGCGGAACTTCTGTCCCTACTCTTGAGACTTGAGAGGGAGAAAGAAGACAACCTCCACACAGAGACTCCATCATGGAGTGACACCTTCCTCCGCTTCGTTGACACAACCACAGATCGACCCACCGTGGTTGTATTTTCAAACATCATTCCCAAGAACACTATCTCATTTCTGTATCACCTTGTGCTAAGCACGGGAAGATTTAACAATGAGTTCGACCTATTTGAAAGTTCACGAGACATCAAAGAGGTACAGTAAAAGTATCAGCAGCAACATAACCTCCACAGAAAACTGTTACACACAGACCGCACAACATTAAACTCCACATCTAACTCATTTCATAATAACATATATTAACCATTTTCACACCTTCATTAACAATGCATTGACATTTCGTCATGACACAAACATTCCATTTCCATTCCTTTCAGGTATTCTACAAGTGCAGACTCCTGGATCACGAAATTCATCCTACATTACAGTCAATCAACAAACTGACAAGAGGTTACATCGACAACCAACTACGATACCTTCCACTTCGCCAGAATCAATTTGAAGAGTTCATAGTTCTTGCTGATAGACGTGAGTTATGCTTCAATTTATGCAAATATGAAAAACATCCAATATGACTACATGCCACAACTTTAACCATGTCAACTTCCATCTTCAATTGCAGAATTGAAGACATACTTCCATCAAGATGCGATTGCTCTCCCACAGCCCCCGATCATCGAACAGCAATTGAATGAAGCACAGACACAAAGTGTTCAAAACCTGCTGCAGTCAAGGCGAAGCGATCTAGTGTCCGCCCTCGAGAGACAATCATTCGACAATTTTCCACCTATCCAACAACTGATGGCACTGCAACGAACAACCTTCTTTCCTCACCCCGGTCGTCATGCAGCCCAGAGCAATGATTCAATAGCAGAACAAACAGCTGCAATTGCAAGGTAAGTCACTATTCCACCACCCCTATACAAATACAACCATTTCAAACATAAATACAACTACATATAGCGTCCATCAAAAAGTTAATCACATATCATTCACCTACACAAATACGCTCAACCTTATCTTCCTTCTCACCTTCTACAATTCCAGGTGCATTGCCCGTATGGACACAATCATTGCATTACATCGCAATGACTCCTCGATCAGACGTTGCCACGTCTTCGCAGGTCCGCAAGGAGCTGGGAAGACACATTTACTGCAGACGGCCATGCTCTACTGCTTAAGTCGTCAGCTTGAGTGCATGCTGGTTGCAGTGACTGCAGCTCGTGCACGACAACTGGGTGGGGAGCACCTTCATCTGATTTTCAATTTGCCCGTAAATGAAGGTTCTGCAACATTCGTCATGGAAACAACTTCCCATGCTTACTCAACATTTGCCAACAACCCTGTCAAAATGACTGCTATTAGAAAAATACGTGTGTTATTCATTGAGGAAATCGGACTGCTCTCCTCCCAACTACTTACTGTTCTCGACAAGCAGCTGCAACTTCTACACTTCAACCTATTACCTTTCGGTGGAGTCCACCATATCATCGCCACAGGAGATCCACTTCAGCAGACGAATTTCCCGACGTGCACAAAGGGAAGAAACCCCCCTATCTGCATCTTTCCAGCACGCAGCTCACATTCGAGTGCAGCAACTCCAGCATCCGGCAAATGGACGAGACTGTCCGACACTTTGAACTTTGGGACGCCGTACATTAAACCCAAATATTTCGGCTCAATCACTGCCACATTTGATCCGATTACTCTCTTTCCTGACTTGACAGTCTAACATCACGGTTAAGCATCCGTCCAAAACAAAACCTATATTGGTCACAGATGACACAACATTCCTGCAATTCACACGACAAAAAAAAAGTAAGACTGAATATCCCGATTTAATTCCGCCCATGCACATAGTCCCATCACAACTCCTACGCTCATATCATCACAGTTTCACCTGAAGCTAAATCTACTTGTTCTTCTGAAGGCATCAGTTCACTGCTTTGCGTTCCTTGAATTATCAGACGCGAACATTAACAGGTTGGTCATCCATCGTCTTCTTTTCCTCACATCTTTGACGTAGTAACTACTTACTGAGCATTACAGCGCGATGTGCTGTGAAGTTCCTCTCAAAATATATTAATTTCTCGTTCAACTTCAATTTCAACAGGAATGTCGTCCGAACTACAAGGCGTCAAGCTCACAATTATTTTCGCTCGTGAAACAAGAGCAACGGTATGCTACGGCTGCGGGAGTTTGCTTCGCCCCGACTCAAGGACAATTCCTCCGCAACCGCATGATATATTTCTCTGCGCGTCCATTCACCGCCGTTACACACAAAGAGGATCGTCAGTGCAACGACGAAGCACAGGAAAATCAGCTGCATATTTCCACTGCTGGATGGACTGCTTACACCTGCAGAGAAAGGGAGAAAGGAAGTGCTGCAGCAACTCAACCTTTCAACAGTAACAATCGCCCGTCTTTCACAACAGCATAAAGATCATATTTGGAAGGAGTTGGGACTCGATTTGTAGTTCCTTCCTGTGTCCTCTTACTTGTGAATATTACTATTTGTAACTGTGGTTTTCATCATTGTCTTGTTTGATGTCTAATTAAAATACAAACATTCATGAGGAAATAAATAACCTATCCTACATCACTTCTTCTGTTCTGCCTTGAGATCAGAGTACAGGGTTACACTTTTTTATTTCACTATGCAGTCACTATTGACGATGGGTATTCAATCATGACTCACTCCACTGGGGTGTACAGCAAATCTCATAGGAGGGCAATTCCATGCAAGACGAACTCACGCGTCAAAAATGAAACGTTACTCTTCAAGAATAATATTTAGCATTCTTTCGAGAGGACAAAGCAAAGTGTTAGGATCCAGGGTCTTTATTGCAGTTAAATTAGTATTTGAGGAGAAAAAGACGTTGCACGAGGCGCGCGTCAAATGTTTGGATCAAGCCGCGAAACACCCGATGTTGAGAAACAATTTTATCGGCCGCACTTGCTCCTACAGCCAATATTTCGATAAGAATGGATAACCATTGTTCAAGAAATAAATAGAGCTGTACTTTTCTCCGAAAAAGCGAGAAATTTGCCTTAAAATCCCTGTCTTACTTTCAGTGGAAAGCGTGTAAATTGGTCACGAGAAAGTGAGAAAAGTTTTGTTTACGGAAATACCTTTGGACTCAGAGAAAATTCCATTCATATTCACAGCAGGCTCATTTTCACAGATAGGCTGAGGAAAAAATCTATTTCAAAATAGCTACGTCATACGAGAAAATTGCGTGACAGACATACAATTTTTGTATTTTTCAAGCAATAAACACCGTGAAGTTGTAATCAGCGCTGCTCATGGGTGGAGGTGACATAAATAATCAACACCTCACCTTGTCTTGCCTTTTGATATAGGTGTGAGCACCCTGTTGCTAAGACTCGCGCGACTCGAAATAGATTGTAGTCTATATCGCATGCATATTTAGAATGGTTATGCAATGCTGATGTGCTGATTTTCAGAGGCTGCGATCAAATCACTCTGTACACTGTTGGATTGAGGACGAATTCCAGCTCATTCATTCTTCCGCCCGCTCTCGATAGCGTGCAAATGAAATCTGAATTACTTTACTGCGATATTCTGCAGTTCACAGCAAAGTTCTTGTGTGATTGCAGATCTGATATCTCAAACATTTTGTACGGTAAATTTGCGCTTGCCTTCACACTTTTAGCTTGATTTCATGCATGCATAAACAAGACATTTTAACCATTATTTCAGCAAGAATCCATGCACTCGAAATTCCTTGTCCATTTATCTTTACTCTGCTTACCGATCAAACCAAATGTAAAGACGATCAACAATTTAGTAGCAAGTGCTCATTCGAAGCGAATCCTGGGTGGATTCTTGGCAGCGCATTCACAAAGAAGAAGCAATCAGAACACTCGCTTCNGAGGCTGCGATCAAATCACTCTGTACACTGTTGGATTGAGGACGAATTCCAGCTCATTCATTCTTCTGCCCGCTCTCGATAGCGTGCAAATGAAGTCTGAATTACTTTACTTACTTTACTAGCAAAGTTCTTGTGTGATTGCAGATCTGATATCTCAAACATTTTGTACGGTAAATCTGCGCTTGCTTTCACACTTTCAATGTGCTTTCATGCATGCATAAGCAAGACATTTTAATCATTATTTCAGCAAGAATCCATGCACTCGAAATTCCTTGTCCATTTATCTTTACTCTGCTTACCGATCAAACCAAATGTAAAGACGATCAACAATTTAGTAGCAAGTGCTCATTCGAAGCGAATCCTGGGTGGATTCTTGGCAGTGCATTCATAAAGAAGAAGCACTCACTTCGCAAGCGCTCGCCATCGATTGTTTACAAACATCGAGCGATCGATTTCACCATGATTCATGTCATCACGTGCCACAGCGCCTCTGAGACCTGACACCACTTTGAATAGCATCTGCTGTCGTCATCAAGTCGTTGTCATGGCATTGTATTCATCAGAGTTTCCGCTTCGCATTTCGTGGTGCTCCTGGAACTGCCAGCAAAGGGCCAAAAGTAGTTGGCTTCTGACTTTATATTTATTGCCTATTTCACAACAGGAATCTCATTTCTGCAACCGAATGCAGTCAAACGACGTCTCCTCGTTTTTTGTTGTTCTTTTGTTGACACTGGAATGCAATAAACGGCACCTTTGAATTTCAATAGAAGACCGCGCGAGGTGATAATTGCTGATCACTCGTGAGCCGTTTGGTGGGACTGCTCGATGGTGTTGTCTTGCGTCCAACTCGAAATTCGCATAGGAATCCTTTTCGAAGGCAAATTTAAATAAGTTTAAACTTGTGGAACATGCTATAAACCGCAAAACAAAATGTTAACAGACTTTACTTTCCTATCATCGATTATGAGTGCGTATATTTAAAGTGGTTTTCGTAGTAATTGGAGATCTTCGCAAAGTTTGTCACACAGTTTGCAAGACGCGCAAGTCTGTTTTGAAACGCGGGTAAATCGGTCACGCTATATAATAGCCCACAAAATTAGAAACAAATGGTAAGGAATCACAATTGTCATGTCATATGATATAAATACCTATACTCTATCATTATCTGGGCTTTATTTTGAAAGTTTCTTCGCCAACTCACAGGAATTTTACGATGTGTTGACATGATTGGAAATTTGCGGTGCGTCCAGTAATTCGGTCACGTGAGAAAAACTAGTTATTATTCCTTGGAAAATGGTCAATATTTATATTTTTTAGCTCAAGGTATAGCTTCCACAGGCCTTGATAACCTAGTGATAATTATTTTTCGATACGCTTTACGAATTTTCTGAACCAATGCAGAATAGCTTGACTTTGGTAAATTGGTCACAATGGAATTGCCCTTTAGTGTTTGTCCACTGGGTTATGTTACACCAGCTAGTTTTGAAATAGAGCTTGTTGTAATGTGATAGCTGGTGTGGCGCAAGCCGTTGCACTGATCGCTTGGTGTTGAAAAACTAATGGCTGTCAAAATCTAGTCATATCCAGCATGACTAGCATGACTGATAGTGTTGCCATAGCAACTGGGGACGTCATGGACATGCATTGTGACTTATTCAATCACCGTAATTTATTATAATTTAAACTGTTACGGTGTTGCACTGATTGTGTTTGAATGCCCCACAGTAGATTTTTGTCTTAATTGTACGCTGATTCTTTGTTCTAGCAAGGAATGGGCATGGCAGATTCGCTTACTGACAGTGAAGGCTTTCCAAGGAATGATGTTGATGTCTACACTGTCCGCAACGCAAGAAAAACAATCATATGTGAGTCCATCGTGTTCCTGTTTGCAGAATTTGATATTCTCAACTGATATGTAGAGCTAAAGTCTTACTTTGGACACATAGTGTTTTCCAATAAATATTAGATCCAGTGGCGTAGCCAGCTTTTAATTTTTGGGGGGCAAGGGGCTGCATAGCAGCTGCGAAGCGGCTTCCCCCACACCCCGGCTGAGGCGAAAAAAATTTTGGGGGTTGATGTACCTGCAAGAACACAGAGTTTTCTGCAGAACTGCAGTTTCGAATCCAGTAGAAAATATTTATATAGATTCCTGATTCACTCACAGTAAGACAGTAATATTCATATTACAGAAAAGAGTTACCCTCACCC
>OFHS01001248.1:0-29722 GCA_900245855.1 Calvadosia cruxmelitensis
TCAGGAACGACGAAGAGTTGAACAAACTGCTGTCTGGTGTGACCATTGCTCAAGGTGGTGTCTTGCCAAACATCCAAGCTGTTCTCTTGCCAAAGAAGACAGAATCAAAGGCCAAGAAAGCATAAATCGACCAACACTCTCCTGCACTCAACCCGCTTTTTTCAAAGCCACCTAATCAAATAGAGAATCACTTGTTGCTGGGGTTACCTGTAATATATTGTAATAATTATATTGCCCGTGAGGATTTATTGTAACTTCAAATTTACTACTCCATCGTGGTGTATACCAGCGTAGAAATGTTCCATCAGACAGCAGTGCAGTCAAACCTCGAACCTGGGATATGCGGCCCCGCCTTTATAGAGCAGGCACCTGTGTATAAAGGTCAGCTCAGGTGGGTCCCAAAGGTGACCATTATAGACAGGTTTCACTGTTAGTGTGCAATAGTCAATCGCTGCTCTATGTAATTTTAGCTCTCTCTTTCTTCGACTTTGCCATCGATGTCCGCACCCGCTATTATTAGCCAAAGGGAAAATCACCCAAACGAGCATACAATATTTTTGATTAATTTTTCTGGATTTTTGCTGTCATTAACATGATTTTGTGCTTTTTAAAAGGGTACGAGAAAATCTACAATCACGCAACAAACTACATTCATATTAACAGGCCAATAACTTGTTGATATATTTCAAAAGAATTGTATTTACACATAAGATTATTGTCAAATAAGCAAGTAAACCCCTTTTTATTCTACATAAACAGCTTCAATAAAATGTTCAAATAAATGCAGATGAATGTTAAAATTAGCAATGTTGAGACTAAGGTGCATGTAAATTTATAAAGCAATGTACAGTATATCTAGGTGTCAGCTACACGGATCATAGCCGAAGCGTCAAGATGTCCTTCCATGAGGTGTGTCATGCTTTCATATCCTTGAATACAGGTTACTCGTTTGTTTTATCCTCTTCCTCACTAGAAATAAACAAATCAACAACTAAGTCAAACGACTAATAAGGTAAAATCAATTTTAATTATAAACGGGAGTTGTTGCCACAAATCGAGAAATCACACATGTAAATATAGTCAGACCTGTATTAGCGGTCACTCTATAGAGCAGCCACCTGTGTATAAAGGCCACTCTTCATGACCCAAATGCCATTTTCTATAGAAATCAACCTGGACAGAAAGGCCAATGTACTGGCTACTTCGGTGCCAGATACAACAATATTTGAAGGTTCCATAATGGACAGTAATGAACAGCGAAGGACCAGGCGCAATGAAACTGGGTCCAGGACACCAACTGTCTGTAGAGATCATTTTTCTCAGACCCCAGAGGTGACCATTATAGACAGGTTTCACTGTATCGATAAAATCGTTACAGGTTTCACTGTATCGACTATGATATCACGATATCGATGGACAGGCAGCAATATCGAAGTAGTGATGAAAGCCGTTCAGCGTCTGCCACTAAACAATGTAGCTACACGTCAAGAACGTCACCATCCTATAACACTGCGCTGGCATTGATGCTTACTATTATCTTTGTAAATATTTGTTAATTCTTTGTTCATGGTCGTCCACGGGCTCTTTAGCATTTTGACATTATCTTATGACATTATCATTATCATCATCACTGTATCTGCTTTTTAAGCCCTTTATACATTGCAGAGGACTGTCTAGATTACTGTATCCGTCTGAGTGTTTCAATGATCTTCGCTACTCCCACGAAAATGGCTGAATATGTCAATGGAGATGACTATATACGCTGTATATTATACAGTATATCTGTGATGACATTTAGAACTCTGATTTGCCTCAAACTGCCTCAAGTCCAATGTTGAATTATTCTGAGTTCTGTAAAACACCGTTAGCATCACATAATTTGACGTTTCCTGGGTTCTATAATCTTTTTTCTTTTTATAATAATCTTTAATATTTATAAGCTTTGTAAATAATTGTTCATTCTTTGTTCATGGTCGTCCCCTGACTACTTTTAGCCTACGTTGTTATTATCATTATGGGTTCTATAAAACTGATCATTCATTTCATGGCTGGAACATTTTACTCTTTACGAAGATCTTGATTAATCCACGCTAGGCCCTCAATAAACCGTCGGACATTGTGAGAGTTTTATTACCAGTGGAAGCAAACGGAAGAATTTCAAGAGTTACAACAACGCAATAAACAACATACACCAACGAAAGAATCAAGGCTTTAATTAGTGACAGGGACGGACACATTTTTGGGTAAACTACTTAAACTGCAAGAAATGACAGAAGGGGTTAAAACGTGTCAGGGTTCGTTGGTATTAATTTCTGAGAATTAATTATTTTGAAATAAATAGGGTCTTTGTTTGATGCTTTAGGGGTTCAGGAATAAGAATAATATCAGGGTTGCACCGTACACAATAATTTGAACTGATCAGATCACCGACCGATCAGAAAAACTAAACAACTGATCACGAACCAACCACTGATCGATCATCAGAGGAAACTGCAAATTGTTTGGTTAAAAGCAAAGTCGGAAGTACACTTAACTAGCACGTCGTCTGTCTTCAGCAAGCTCCTATTGTTTTGTTCTGAATTATGCATTATGCAAAAAAATTAACTGCCACACATGGTGACAGACATTTTTTTGGATGAACGGTGGAGGTACGTAGGGGGATTTTTACGAGTTCCACCACCCTTGTTACGAGGGCTGGCTCCCTTGTCTAGAACTATTAGTTGGACGTTTCGAACCACCTCTTTTTCACTGATTATAATTGTGCAGCACGGCGCGTTACATTAACCCCTGTCCTGCAGGTAAAATTATTTAAATGAAGACTTGAAGTCGCTTCACCAATTGCTTATTGGTTGCTTGCTAAGGATTAACTATCTGATTGGTTATGTGTTGCTACTTTTGACCTGTTTCAAAATGTGTATACCCGTCAATAGCAGGACAAGGGTTAAGCCCCTCGTCATTAGGGCAGCAACATGGTCCAAGCTGCAGGTCCAGCTGGGATTCGAACCCCGTACCCGGGGAACGGAAGCCAGCGTTCATGCCACTTAGCCATGAAGCAATTTACGCAATTCATGAACTGCTCTGGAACTTGTTGTGTCACATTTTTGGTGGAAGTAAGAATGTGTTGTTACAAAATTAAGTGATTGGTTAATGGTTACTTGATCGGTCAAATGGGGATGGGACCGGCTTTACGGATCAAAACCAATTACTGTTGATCTGCATCAATCACACTTCTTCTTGTTCGGCACCAGTGCAACCCAAAGTAATATTAAAATATTTCGATATTAACTCTTGTCCTGCTCATAAAACTAGTTAAATGAAGACTTGAATTCACTTTATCAATTCCTGATTGGTTGATCTCTAGGGACTAACCATCTGATTGGTTCTAGATGTTGCTACTTTTGACTTGTTTCAAAAACGTGTATGCGGCACATCAATAGCAGGTCAAGGCATAATAGATGGGGGAAAAGCACATTACTAAGTCATGTACTGTTTTGAAACAAAACTACAAAAAACTTGCAGGAGATGTTATTGGGGGTGCCGTTGCCCCATTGCCCCCTTGATGTCCGCCCCTGATTAATGGTGAATGAATAATATCGTTTTCACATTCGTTAAGTTAAACAATCATTCAAATTGTGTTAGTTTATATTAGAAGGGTTAAACGTTAGGTTTAATTAAAAGCATCACCAGCACGTTACCTGTCACTGTGGATCTCACCGATGTAGCCGACACAAGTGACAAATGACAAGATCAATGACAGTATGACCGTCATCACTGCCAGACCGACAAACTCCACTGAGAATTAAAGCAAGCACATATGATTTAACATTTAATATGTTCTCACAACTCTGTCGATAAAGACGAAAGTTGAAACGAATTTAGCAAGCTAATTTAACAAATAATTTATTGCCTCAATAATCTTGCATTAAACCATCAATTTACAGCTCCAATTAAAATTATTGACTTGAGCTGATAATTTGATGAATTATAAAATGAACTAATTAAGCTGAGAAACATTGAGAATTAAGTCAAGTAAAAAATCTACAATATTATTGATATACTTTAACAAAAATCAGCTGTTATTAATCACAAGAAATAACAATTAACATTATTAAAATAGTGAAGTTATGCCGATGCCAGAGTAAAACAATTTCTGAAAATCAGAAGTTTGACAAGTTCACTCGATCAGTAATCAACAAAAAGTGCATTTTAGCAATTTTAATCGTTGAAATTAATAAATGTGCTGAACCCAGGACACTTGGTTGGCATATGATTTGGCAACCATGCATCTTAGAAACGACACAGTAAAAAATTAGCCCGTCATAGCCACTTTAAGCTTTTGAAAGTTTGTATTATAAGGAATTTATACCGAGTAACAACCACAAGCTAATATAGGTTATCGATGATCTAAAGGAAAAACCAACGGCCCAACCCAGTAAAGACATCGTCATCAAAGTGTAATAGATTGTGTTAGCAGCCTTTTGAATTTTGCACTTGAAAAGGGTTATACACGGTGGGCCAATCAGCTTGCATCGCTTGGACGACAAAACACACAACTGCATCTATATTCTATTTTTCTCTAGACTCGTTTCGTCCTTATTTCAGTAAATCTGCATACAGCATCATTTTACGCTTCTCAGTAAAAAAACAACAAATGAGACGGTCGGGTTAACTCTAACTGTAGGTTCTAGAGCTTGCTTTACATTGCCTCCAAACCTATAAGAAACAATTATCAGCCAATGCCCAATGGTAGCATTCTTCTCCTGCTACTGAGGACAGCATATGAAATCAAATCTTAAGATGTTGGTTTATTTGCTTACCTTCAGTTAGGACATTCTCAGAAAATGAGATTTTCTCGTCGGAGCTCTCGCTAGATCCACGGCTTAACATGTGGGTAATTTTAACATCACTGCTTGTTGCAGGATAACTGGCAGAAGCTTTTAGAACGTGCTTCAGTTTTGTCGTCGAAGCAAAGTGCTGTTCACAATTTCCAGCCAAGACGTCTTCGCCTTGCTCAACGCTAGATTCAGACGTTTTTCGCTTTCTGATGACCTGATCGTTCTTCTGCCCAAGTGCACTCAGCATGATCTCAGAAGAGCTACGGGACCTTGGTCGTGATTTATTCCCAGCTCTGTTTACTGCTGGCTCAAACAGAAAGGCCTCCTTGGAGTCAAGCAATGATGACAGCGGTCGCGGTGTTGATGAGCTGACACCAAATGACAACTCCTTCATCAAAGCAAGAAGGGTGACGACACGCGGCTCAACTGTAACAAAACCAACAAGAAGTAAATTGAGGCAAATTTAGAATCCATGTCATGCGACATCACAACTGGAGTAAGCTGCAAAGGACCAACGACGACATTATCATCATCATCATCATCATCATTTATTGTGTATACCCAGTAAGCCACAGGCTTTTTTTCATGGGGCACATACATAATAATACAGGGGAAAGTTACATACTGTATACAGAGCATAAGCATGTTAACAGGAAATAGATTTTAAATAGACAATATGAAGGAAATAATTTATACAAATAATAGTCCATAGAAATTTCACTGACACAACAAGAACAATGGACGACTCGCAAATGATGCCACGGAGACCAATCGCGAAGAACAGTGGACAAAGAACAGGATACGACGAGCAGACAACATAGCGACGAATGAAAACCAACAGCTTGCACACGGTGACTTAATACGTTGACGATGCGACAGGAACAATAGACGACGTGCAAACGCTTCCAACGGGGACCAATCATCACGAACAGCGGACGAAGAACAGGATACGACGTGCAGACAACATAGCGACGAATGAAGACCAACAGCTTGCACACGGTGACTTTATAGGTCTACTTTGACGATGGACAGGAACAATAGACGATGTGAAAATGCTTCCAACGGGGACCAATCATCACGAACAGCGGACGAAGAACAAGATACGACGTACAGACAACATAGCGACGAATGTATTCATAGCTGGCATAATGACAATTAGAAGACTGCAGTTCCAATTCATAAAAGTAGAAACACAATCCTACTACAGTGAAACCTGTCTATAACGATCACCTTTGGGGCCTGAAGAAAATGACCTTTATAGACAGGTGGCCTTTCATTTGAGGTTGATTTCTATAGAAAGTGTCATTTCGGGGTTATGAAGGCGGCCTTTATAAACAGGTAGCTGCTCTATAGAGGTGGCTGCTAATACAGGTTTGACTGTATCAACAGACTGATTTTGCAAGTGTTTACAACTTCAATTTATTGCAGATAATTTTACAAACATCTGAGGGGTCTATTGCTTAGCAAGGGATGTAGGCATGTGCCAATTGTGGCGGTCGAGGTGGAGAACCTCAATAAGAGCAGAATGCCATTAATACCAATTAGCCAGAGAGAGTCACCATGTGAAGTCGTTGTCAGCATTTGCTGCACGTTTGATTTGGATGATGTGCTGCCGTCCTGTGCTATGTCAAGTGGCATCATTTGTCAACCCACCTCTTTGAAGTGTGTTTGAATGGTTTAAGTTTAACTTTCAGTTGGAGTTAGCGCAATGTTCTACAGACTCGTTTAACTGTTTGTTGTTATTTAAAAATATTAGTTGCTCAGGTTCACAATAAACAACCATGATGATGATGATGATGTTTGTTTGTTTTCGTTTATTACCAATATACCATAATACAGGTGTGTGGTAAGTACATACAAGATGTTGTTACAAGTACAAGTTAGTTCAAGGTCGCAAGACCATATAGAACAATATTTACAAAACGTACTAATAAAGTAATAACATTACAAGATCATAAGAGCATATATTTCTGAAAAAGGTTATTCTTTCGTATTTCGTAAACTAAACGATTTCTTTAGATAAATTCCAAGATGGTTATAGAGTTTCATACAATCATGGTTAAAGAAGAGTAAGTTTAGTTTTTCTAGAGACGTTATATATCGAAATTTAGGAATAATCAGTTCAACATTAGCATAAAATTGTTTATGGCGTTCTTTATTAAAAGAACAAAAAAAAATAAAAAATAAAATGATGATGATGATGATGATGATGATGATGATGATGGAAAAAAGAGTTTTGATGGAACTATGCTTCTTTTACCCTATTATTTAATATTTATGGAACTATGGGTATGAGAATATCAAAAGAATTAAGATACAGCATCTGCAAACTTATAAACACCCACTTAGACTTACCATTTCCCGGTTAAAACCAACATCCATCATCCTTCTTTATAATCGTGTTATTCCTAAATGGAATACTTTGTCTGAAGATTTTCTAAATATTTGTATATATTTAAAAAGAAACTCAAGTCCATTAACTTACTACAGGGAAACCTGTCTATAACAGTCACCTCTGGGACCTGAGGAAAATGACCTTTATAGACAGGTGGCCTTTCTGTCCAGGTTGATTTCTATAGAAAGTGTCACTTTGGGGTTATGAAGAGTGGCCTTTATACACAGGTGGCTGCTCTACAGAAGTGGCCACTAATACAGGTTTGACTGTAGACCTATAAGCTTATAAACTGTGTAGTATAAGTGCATGACGACATGTCTTCTATCTGACTATTGTTTAATAACGATATTAATATTAAATACATACATACATACATACACGATGATGATTGATGATGACTGATGACAATGACGATGATAATTAATGATGACTGTTTATCAAAGTTGAGATATCTATCTGGTAGGATGATACTTGACAAAAAAAACATGTCACTCCAAATCGTACCATTGTCACGCTGTCTGTGCATAGCACGTAATGCTTTTGCGCTGCCAAACCTCTTGAATCGTTTCTCAGCTACATCATAAAACCACTCTGACGATTTCCTTTTGACTTCCCTGAAATATCAACAGACATGAATTCACATCAACAAAATTCAAAATTATACAGCTGACCTATGTGATTAAGTATTATGAACAACAGCAACAGGCACGCGCATTGCAGCATAAGTAGAAAAGCTCAAAGCTAGCATGTGAGAAGAATATCTACTCTCAGGCGAGCTGGCTAAGTGCGACGACCGCGTTTTCCAAGTAGTAAGCTCTCTATAGAAACGAGATGAGTCCTGTTTCACGCACATTTTCACACCTTTAGTTTACAAACCAAAGTTTTCAATTGCGCAATAATTTACTTCAAGACATCGTAAATGTAATAAATCTTGCTTAAATTGCAATTTCTTCGAGCACAAAGTGTTTTCTTGACCATACCTGTTTCCGCTCCAATAAAAATATCCATCATAGGCAATTTAAACAATTTAGAGCAGACCTACAGTTAGACACCCAGAAAATCCAATGTTGACTGTTTCGAGGCTTTTGATTTGCCAACACAATTTCTTGTCAATAAATTCCAAGGAAGCATGTGTTCTCTTGTTTGAAGGAGGCAATGGTTGGGTGCCTGGGATCAAAACATTGGCTGCAAAATTACAACAGCATGCACCTACAATCTAAATGTTTCGTTCTTGGTCTGTCGTTGCATTTGCAAATGTTGGTCACAGCCAGGGGTGTAAATAGCAAACTAAAATTAGTTTGCTAATTTAGCGAACTCCTTTTTCCGTTTGATTTTAGTTTTGGGACTATTTTTATAGAATTACTTTTAGTTTTAGCGAACTAATTTTCAAACCAATTACGGACCTAGCTAGATCGGCTAAATTTCGTTTTGTTAAAACCAATATGCTAATTTCGGAAACAAAAATGTCGCTGAACTGTTGACAAGTGGGCTTTGGTAAAAGCAATTAATTGAATCGAAAGAAATACCGAATGCAGTGTGGTGTACAATAATTGTTACTCTGCTGTTACGAAGACGCCTTACAAAGAGCAGCTATCCCAGAGTACATTACGCAAATGCGCACATAATTTTATTGTTGATTGCTGTCAACGCTATCAACATTAAGCATTGACACATGTGTTAGCTTATATAAATTGACCAGCAGTAAAATCCAATAAACAAAACTTGCCGCGTGTCTATAGAATTTTAGCTCAATTTGTTTAACCCTTGTCCTGCTATTGATGTGTATACACGTTTTCGAAACAAGTCAAAAGTAGCAACATATAACCAATCAGATAGTTAGTCCCTGGCAATCAACCAATCAGCAATCAATAAAGCAACTTCCAGTCTCCATTTAACTAGTTTTATGAGCAGGACAAGGGTTAAATCTCCAAAAGTCGAGTCTTCTGACAATTTCTAGCCTCAGCTTGATCCTCTTTCAAATTTAAGGCAAGACAAAGGCCGGCTTCTAACTCGATTGTAATTTTGTTTGTAAAATGTGCGCAATATCAGGATAGGCTACCTTCATTCACAAATTACAGCTCTCTTAATAATAACTCTAACCATACGCTTAATTTTCTCTTCCCTTTATAAAAAGTGTGACGATTAGTTTTTAGTTTTTTAGCGAAAACTAATTTTCTTAGCATTTAGTTTTTAGTCTTAGCGAACTAGTTTTCAAATTAATTAGTTTCAGTTTAAACGAACTAATTTTTAGCGTATTAGCGTTAGCGAACTGAGTTTTTCATTAGCTTTTACACCCCCACAGCACATATTTTGTTTCCTTCTAAAGGAGAACGTCAACTAACAATAGGCAGACTCGTTAAAGTGGCCACTGCATTTGTGTCTTATATTTCTCAATACAGTACACATCGCTCGTATGCAAAGAAATTTGCAAGGAAAATCGTTGTAGCTACGCAACATAAAACACAAGCGTATTACTAAATTGGGATGTCGTTTAAATATTTGCATACCGGTAAATGAATAGTTTTTTCAAACTATGCCTGATATGCATACAATCGTTCTGACACTATTAATTCTACCAACCATGCCGCAATGCATACACATCTATTGAGGTGACTAGGTGACATCACATCAGGCGGACAACAGCCAATATAATGATATGAGGTAGACAAATTAATGTCACCCACAGATGGGCAGTCTTTAGAAGGAATGAACGTCTGGTTTATTGCAGTGCACCATTGCATACCCACTTAAAACCAACTTAGCATTTTTGCCTATTGATTTTTGTGGTGGTTGTGTAGTTCCTGTTGTCGTCCCACGTATTGGTTGTCATGTTTCCGGTTGTCTTCTTATGTTGTAATCCCTTAGTGTTAATGATGTCATGCTGTTATGTCGTAACCTAAACTCATTGTATTCTGTAACGTAATTTAGTTCTGTTCGTGTCCTCGTCATGAGATGTTGATAGTTGGAAAGCTAGTCGTGGTTATTGTCTCTGGGTGTGCCAGGACAATTTTAAAAACCCTTGTCCTTTCCAGTAGAATTGTACCACAGCTTGGCGTAATTGCGATGTCAACAGTCTACTTGATTTGCGTGCTTGATGTCAAAGTCGTCTTTAGAAGCTGTTATCTATTCACATATTCAATTAAAGGCAGCAGCAGTGGCGTAGCCAGCTTTTAATTTTTGGGGGCAAATGGTTGCGCAGAAGCCGTGGAGCGGCTCCCCCCAGTCCCCCGCTGGAGGGGAAATTTTTGGGGGGTTGGTGTACCTACAAGAACACGTTAGAGTTTTTTGCAGAACTGCAGTTTCGAATCCAGTAAAAATATTTATATAGATTCCTGATTCACTCATAGTAAGACATTAATATTCATATTACAGAAAAGAGTTACCCTCATCCCCCAACTAGTTTCTCACCGGATTTCACCTTGTTTAATTTATGACTTGAAAGGCATTGGGGAGGGGGCGACCGCCCCCTCGCCCTCCCTTGGCTACGTCACTGGGCAGCTGTTACAATGGCAACGTGAAAATGAATCGACAATTGGTCTATATTTTTGTATAGCAAACACGCTGTCATGTATTCAGAACCAGGTAATCAATTTCAAATTTATAATGGTACCGGAAGCTAGGGGTATCAGAAAATAGATTCAACGAAGGCTTACCTCTTTTTGACACACAAAAGGCATAGGTAATGTTCCTCTTCGGGACCCTGAAGAATTCTCCTGCAATTGGGGCAAACCTCGTGCTGGCATGACAAGCAATCTCTGCTCCGACTGAACAGGCAGCAGAACTTCAGTAAGTTACTACCGCACACCATACAGCAATCTCCAAACAGGCTCTCGCTTGCATGAGATGACTTGACCGCTATCACTCGCTTCATTTCGTCCAGCCGGCGCTGAAGTCGTCTGCAAGCGAAAGGACGGCAGCTGTTACAGCGTTGGAATAACCAAACGCAGATAAATTCACGAGAACACAATGTTTTATCAAATACTATAATTCAACAGCAATCAGAAAAGAAGCCTTGAGTAAAACATTCTCCGTTTCGGCTCATTAGTTCCCACCTGGGATCACCCAAAACAAAGCCGAAAAGTCCAGCAAAAATAGTTGGACTTACCTAATACGCTGAAACTCGGTCTTACGCAAAGCGAAATCCTTCGTCACAACATCTACGATATGCCGACATTCGTCGTCTGTCAGGTGGGATACTTCGACGTGACGGCCCATGGTTTGAAAGGAAACTCCTCAAGCTGCAGAACCAAGAAAACCACGCGTCATTCTTGCAGCCCCGGGTTTCAAGCTACAAAACGCCCCATAGATTACGAGGAAAGTCCAACCAATCATCAAAAAGCGTCATAGGGAAGTATCAAGCGTGCGTTGAAATGTGAAGTGGACTTTTATATAATTGAATCTGGCGGTAAAGTGGTTTCCACGGTGCCACAAAAGCATCCACGGCTCCACGCCAAAACCTTGGACGCAAACGAAGCCCACAAGAGGACCAGCACCAAAAATAACAATAAAAACAATAACAGAAACAGACGAGGCAACACGAAACAGAGACATGCAAGAACAATCGTTACTAGGCAACAACACTACGAACGAGGCAACAGCAAACAGAGACATTCAAGAACAATGGTTACTAGGCAACCACACTTCCCTCATTTGCTATTGTTTTGCTTTATTCTGTTCTCCTGTGAAACACGGAAGCATTCAAAAGTTGTTAGAACAATTAAAGTCTTTAATCCAAGTAGCCTATTCATCGCCTGCTCTGTATGAGTTCCGCTACATTTCCCTCAAACAATTTCCTAAACTTTGCGTTATTGTTTAACACAACAATTACCTTTTTGCATGAAAGCACGGAAGACTGTCAAGAGTTGACTCAAATAATAAATAGAGAGATTAATTTGTGGATTTCTAGAAATTTTTCAAATTCTGCAAAAAATATATAAATTACAAGCGAAGCAAATCGTCGAATAGGAATGCACGGTGCAGACGTGACAATTAAGCTTTCTAGGCTGACCAAGTAATTGCTCAATTAAATTATCCGCAATACAGAAACGCGAACGCAGCTTCGAAATCCATTTGCTGAACGAAAACAACACATTCTCCGTTGTGGAATGAATGACAAGTCTTACAAACAATTACTGGATTCAAAGTATTCTATATTTTACAAAGCTTAGCATGCTTTTATAGTTTAAAAAGTAGAAATTGCGCCTCTCACCTTTGTCTACCGTGCGTTTGTTGATGATTTTCTTTCTGTAATGTTGTTTGATTCACCTGGAACGACGAATCAATTTGCCACGAAGTGTTTTTTCTTGTCTATATTAAAAACCAGCTTCTTAAATAATTTAGTGATCCGACACAGTTTGAATCGAAGGTGGATGTCTTCTACTCAGTCTCAAAGAGACAAGACTGCGGCCACACAATAAACCTTTCAGTCGCCGTGAGTCGTGAGCTTCACCAACCGTTCAGGTTGTCTTCGCACACAAAGCTGTCTTCTCAATGAACACGCGTGGTTTTTACACAAAAGCACATGGCAGACAGGTGTCTACTTTGAGCAGACACGAGAAACTGCCATAAAAAACAAAAAACAATAGATCCTTTCCTCGTGAGCGGGAAATTAAGACTTCTTTCGTAATTTTTGTCAAATACCGGGAGAGCAATATCTCCAAGGAATCTCATTCGGCGTTTCTCATTAACTTAATCCTTCGATAGTAGCAGTTTTAAAACTAGCTCAAGAAGCTTAACGCTCTCGTCAAACTTGACAAAAACATTAACTATGTCGACTAAAAGTTTAGAACTGTGGTTGAAATTTCAAAGATGAGAAATTTCGTGTGGATTCTGTCGTTTACATCTCCGAAGAAGCATTAATTAAATAAAAACGTTCACCCGATGAATTTTGTTATCTCATAATGCCAAAGGGAGATCTCTGTGGGACTGCAGACATCTGTGACTGACAAGAACATTGTCTTACCGATTTGTTTATTAACATCCAAAGATGGACGATAGCCCAATATTCAATGCAAAATAATTATATTATTTGTAATCTGTTCGTAAGATGAGTTTGAATTTATTCGGAATTTTCGACGCAGTTTGTTAAATTAAATATTATCTATTTTTCAGTTACTTCAATTAGCAACATGACATTGCTGTTGGTAGGAAAACGAATCATTCCTTTCCCTGTCTTTGATCATCCTCCCAGCGACATTGCAGTTTCCGGATCATTCGCAGAAGCGACTGCAACAATTTAGCAGATTTGAACAGTGTCGAGGCATTGTCTTGATTCTAAAATCTTCCAGAACAGAAAAACTAAAAAGGCTGCTGAATTTCAACACCAAACAAAATATAACAGAATTATATGCAAAAAAATGAAAGTCATGTCAACAACTAATTAAACTTCATCGAGTTTTTTCTTCACGAAAAAGCCCGATTCTGTGATAAAATAAATAAGTTTTAAAACAACGCACAGCTTCCTTTTTTCGAACAATATCATTAAAATAAGTATTATTACTGCTTTGATTTGATTTTTTTATTTGATTTATTTGCCATAAACATGACAGGCAAACACAGGGACTATTCGAGTAGTCTTCTTACATGCAGCCTAATAACATTTACAAAGTTGTAATAACAACGCTTTATCTAAATTATGCTTGAAACTAGCCACGGATTTAGAAATTACAACTTCATCCGGTAGTTAATTCCACATTGGCGTAACACGGTTAAAAAATTCATATTTAACACAGTTATAGTTAGAGACAGGACCATACTGAAGTTTTCAAAGAATGTCCACGAGAGACATATTTGCTACTGTATAAGGTAATGAATTCTGAATAATCTAGATCAACGAAGCCATGAACTATTTTATAAAACATGCAAAGATCGAATTTAATGCGACGTATTTCGAGTGTGTCTAGTTGGAGTTTTGTGAGACGATCAGCGTAATCAATGGATGAGATTCTTGCCCTCTTGCACACACGACGTGTGAAATAGAGTTGCACTTTCTCAACAAGATGGATGTCTTTGAGTAGATGAGGTGACCAAACAGGAGTGCAAGATTCAAGAATTGGTCTGGTATAGATAACGTATGCCAATGTCAGTAGATGAGGGTCATTTGAAGAGGAGGTAAGCCCTAGAGTACGCTTTAGCAGCTATCGCAGCTTTAGAGCAGTGAGTATGGACCTTCAGATCAGAGGAGATGATGATGCCAATATCACGGATACTTGAAACAGGGGACAATGTATGATGCCAAAGAGAGTAATCGAAAGCAGGTATACGAAGATTGCCAATTGATAGAATGTTACACTTTTCATATTGTTTGTTTGTTTGTTTGTTCGATTTTATTCACATATTATGGTGCAAAAGTACAACGAAAATAGATAACATAAAACTACAGGATAACAATGTGAATATGGCAAGTAAAGGCTGTAAACAGCACTTACATAAAGCCACTTCAAAAGACATTTACAGATTTTTGATAGGTAAAGCAATAACATAATTCCATTTCAAAAACATTTACAAAATTTAGATAAATCGAATTAATGCAATTTAATATGTTTTAAAATGCTTTTGTAGACTGGAGTATTCAATTTCGTTTTTGAAAACTATGCTATTGTATCGTTAATTATTTTTATTTTATTTATTTTATTACAGTAAAACAATATGTAAATTTTCTAAAAACAATTGTACTATATCATAAGGTTAAAACTGTCAGATGACCCTCTTTCGAGCTAATGATAGTTAATACTCACAGAAAGAACACTGTACATTACCATTAGGGCAATTCAATAGGATTATTTAAATGTATTATGTAATAAACTAAATAATTAATCGATCAATAGGGTTATATGGATTTTAAACAATACAACTTTCATATTTCCGTTATGCTTTGTGATTTAAGTCACACACGAAAGCCTACCAAAAGGCCAAGTTTGTTTATGACTGACATCTTCTTGTACATCGCACTCAATGAAGATCTGTCGGCATTTAAACTACAACTACAGTGAAACCTGTATATAACGGCCACCTCTGGAACCAGAGAGAATGACCTTTATAGACCGGTGGCCTTTCTGTCCAGGTTGATTTCTATACAAAGTGTCATTTCGGGGTTATGAAAAGTGGCCTTTATTCACCGGTAGTTGCTCTATAGAGGTGGCCGCTAATGCAGGTTTGACTGTAGATGGCTTCGTCGTACATATAAAAATAAATCCCTCCTTCACATCAGTCCAACTATTAAAAATGTTACTGGAACATGGCTCCAAGAAAGCATAAGACATTTTACGACGTTTGGACGTCGCAGGTACGACGTTTGGAAGTCGCGAGTATGACGTGCAAGGACGTCTCTCGTCTGTTGAGCTTACAGATGCTTGATTATGAAATCATTACGAAACAAACTACAACTGAACGCTCAAACACAAACATCCAGCAATTCTTTAATCGCTTTTCAGGAGCACATAATTTGTTTGTTTGTTTGTTTGTTCAATTTTATTCACAACAGAGATGATATAATCAGAAAATTAAATACAAGGTTACAGAATAATCATGTGAATATGGGCATGGCAAGTAATGGCTGTACACAGCACTTACATAAAGCCAAATTAAAAACATTTACAGAATTTAGAGAGATCAATAGACTTCAGTTTAAACTAGTATAATGATAATGATCGACTGCATACGAGAGAATCAGGTAAGGAGTTCCATTGGTTTACAATGCGTAACGCAAAGAAATAGCAGCGATAATTTTTCATGGAGGATTTGACATTGTTCTTCAACTTGAAGGTATGCCCTCTTGTTCAATACGGAGACTTGTACAGTTCGAAGAAGGCATCAACGGGGGTGTCCACAAGTCCGTTTACAATTTTAAAGCACATGCACAGATCATGCACAATCCTTCCATACTCCAGGGATTTCATACCCAGGAGCTCGAGTCGGCTATTGTAGTTGTCATAATCGATACGGCACCGCTTGCATATGATGCGAGTACATAACTTCTGAATCATTTCGACGCAGATGATGTCCTTGGACAGCCAAGGGCTCCAAACTATAGAGTAACTGACTCCACTAGTGGACGGATAAACGTTTTGTATACCAGTACCAAGTAGTGTACGTCGGTAATCAGAAAAGAGTGGAAGAGTTGAAAAGTACGACGCCTTGCTTTATCGGCTAAGGATGCACATTGTATAAGGAGGGTTTGGAATTGGAAGAAATTATGACACTAAGATCTTTGACATTTAAAACTTGAGGGAGATGATGGCCATTTAAATTGAAATTACTTGGAAAGCTGTTCTTGCAACTGATAGTTGCCATAAATCAGCCCATGGACTTTTGTTCATGTTCATGAACTTTTATTTTGTTCATGCGTTGCAAAGTTTCTTGAAGAGAACTCTCATATAAACATGATAAAATTAGGTATCGTCAGCAAAACATTTAATCCCACACAGATTACCAAGGACGTCGCCAATGTCATTGATATACAATATGAACAGAAGTGGGCCCATTACTGAGCCCTGTGGTACTCTGCTAGTAACTGGCAAAAAATCAGACTGAGCCCCGTCAATATATACTGACTGTGATCTGTCAGATAAGAAGGATGATATCCAATGGAACGGTTCTTGAGAGATTCCATACGATTGTAGTTTAAGCAAAAGCTTAGAATGGCAAACTGTATCGAAAGCTTTGGCGAAGTCGATGTATACTGCGTCAGGACATAAACTTTTATTTGCGCAATCAGCCCAGACATTTCTAGTTTCAAGCAGCTGAGAGCAAGTAGATCTTCTTCTAAGGAAACCATATTGATTAGATGGAAGAAAAGAGTGAGAAAAGATATGTTCCAGCAAAGAATAAGCAACTTCAGAATCAACAAAGAATCTTTTCCATGACCTTACAAGCTATGCATGTTAAAGATATTGGTCGATAATTTTGACATAAAGAATGAAGAACTTTCTTGAATATGATGGGACAAATTTGAGTTGTCTTCCTGCATGTAGGAACCTCGCCTCTTCACAAAGAATGTTGAAAAAGTACGGAAAGAGGGAAGGCGATTTCTTCACTGATTGATTTATACAATAAACAAGGAAAACCATCCGGAGTTCTAGAACACTTGTTCGACAGATTTTCGAGTACATTACAAACTTTAGAGGGATTGAATTCCACAATAGAAATAAAAGCGTTTGAAGGAGCTCTGTCCAAAAAAGGAGGCATATGACATCATTGTCTTTCACAAATACTGACGCGAAGTGTTTGTTCAATAATCTACACTTTCCTTCATTGTCAGTGACAAGAGACTGTGTCAATGTCTTGAAGAGGAGGGAGAGTGACTTGTAGTTTGGAGTTTGATATGACATAAGAATAAAAGCTCGATAAATTACTACTATTGATGACTTTTACTTCACAAAATTGGAGATATTCACGTACTGCCTCGTAATTGAACTTGATCACCGTAAATAAAAACTATTACTATTAGGATTACTGTTATTAGTTAGGTCAATTCCCTACCAATAGCATGTCGTTTGATGAAGTTAATTAACACAAGCAGGAATCTCCCTCTGGTCAATTACGGCAATGAGAGTGTGTTTCAAATTTATCGATAATATTTTCAATGCCCACGAACACTGTACACTTAACAATCATGAAAGATTTTGAAGTTATCATTTAAATCAAATCACTGAACACCAGATTAAATTTCCAAAGGTTAATTCACTGAGGTTTTATTAAAAAAATCACAATCGCATTCGAAAAATGGCCACAAGCCATCAACTAGAAAGCCCACAAATCCAAAACAATTATCATCGGGAGGGCCGCGCTGAAGGCGCCTATTTCTAGCACTACATCTAGGTATCGATCTTTCTCTATAATGCCCTATCCGAGGCCGGCAAGCAGGAGCAGAATTTTTTACATGCCGGCAGCGATTCTGTGATGTCTCTAATGGAATACAACATTTATTTGCAAGTTCAAGGTGAGAATGAGTAGATCTAGTGCTACTTGGAATCGTATGCCTTTTTGTTGAATATCACATTAAATTAATCTCGACTTCCTTTACTGTCCTACCAATACCATAAACTGAAAACCTGCGAAAATAAAGTGGAATTTCAAAAGGGAAGTTTGACCAAGCCTGAGTCGCATTCATTTTCCACTCGCTTTCGGACGACAAATGTTGACCACTCATCCGACTCGACAGCAGTTGTACTCATACGTCTGCCAACAGAGTGAGTTTTTTTCTTTGAATTAGACAGCGGCAATTCCATCTAAGCGCAAATCGTGTATCAATCAGGGAAGCACGATTGTAAAGTAGGCTGCAGTAAGTACTTCTGGATGTCAAAGTTTGATGCGTTAATCGGTCAATTTGGAAAAAAAAACGACTGTAATGTGTTCATATGTAAAATACATAAAGTTAAGCTTAGTTAATTCACTATCTTATCCTCATATGGACAGAAGGAAGATTCAAACTTATCGACTTACATTATCTAATATTTCGCGGACACGGTCCAATTTCTAGAAATGATTTTTTTTTGCCACGATCATCGAATTTTGCTCTGTCATGTACTGCTGTGGGAATAGAACTTAATCTTTATTGTAAAGAGCACTGGTGTTCGCAGAGACTAAAGAGACATTCAAACGGGATTCCGAAGGGAACTTGCAAATATATCCCCCCTACTGTGAAACAACAGTCTAAGTGAAGCTCCTTCACGGACAATGACTGCAAAAAATCATCCTTGGAAAATTGTGGGGCGAACCCCTGTTACCTCAAGGCTACAATAGTAACCAATAGTAACCCCGGAGTCCATGCCTCGAGGAGATCTCCGTTGCTGCTTGACTCCTCTTTCCATTTACCGCAGTCTGTTCATTAAACAGGGACGCAGATGATTTAGTTTAGATTTGCTCCAGGAGGGAAGTGTCCAACAGTTGAAGTTCTATATTCGTTACGGATGAGCCTCTATCAGGAGACGGTTTCCGAAGGGGTTTGTGGATGTGCAAATCTAATCTCTGATCAGAGATCAATCATTTGGAAACTGGTTACTTCATTTTGTAGATGTGTTAATTCACTGCAAGCAAACGTATCGCGCACATCTGGTACGACTTGTTTGGTGTCGCTTTAGCAAATATCCTGTTCTTTCCGGTGCCAGTTTCTACGCAGTAGAAGAGAAGATATGGGCGCTGCTTGAGTCGCAGAGTCCTTCAAAGAACAGCTAGCTTTTTCTCTTCAGAAACGGAAACAGAGAACGTTTCTACTACAAATGAAACACTTTGCAGTTGTCAAATGCATGGCTAGATCATTTACGAACGAGGAAATTAATTAAGTTCAAGACAAGTGGAGGATTGTTCTAGCAAATCCAGAGAAGCATGGCCTGAAGACTATTCGCAGGTAATAATATTGCATTCGGCTCCAATTTTTAGTTTTTTTTCCCGTTCGTTACAAGAGGCGTGCATGGCTTCTGAGTGTTGTGGATTTCAAAATGGTGCTTGGGTTTGGCAAAAGTGCCACAAACAAAGCGATGTCTACGCTGTATTTTCGTAAATCCCAATGCCATTTCCTTGGAATCTTGCTTACGTGAGTTTCATAATCTACGTTGTTCAAAGAAGTGAACAGCAAGTTTAATGCAAATGAAAATACTATCTCGTAGTAACAGGTAGCATACTGTGTGACATCGTAGAGACTCCCAAATTGAACACCATGCATCATTATTTTTTTAACCGTCCGCTAGTGAAACTCGCTTTCAGAAGATGTTGTGTCATCACTTAGATTATTTAACTTGAAAGTTATATCTGAATTAATGTAATGAAATAGTATTTGATATGTTTGTAATCCGTATATTATAAGTGCACATTTAATGGTGCCTTCTATGCGTGTATTCTTGGTTGATTTTTACCAATAAAGACACATGAATGATAACGATGATGATGATGATGATGATGATGATGATCAATGACAAGCAATGGGTTAATGCTCTCTTATTCTGTCACCACCTTGAAGTAGAATTCATCAATCGTCACACTTCAAACAGTGCCGGTAGAACAACATTTCCTTTTACCTGTCAAATCCTACTGCTTCTAAACCACCCATTAGTGTGCAACATTGGAGGAAAGGAACAACAAAATCCCTTTGAATTCAAGAATCAAGTGACATTTAACTACCCAATATGATTGAACAACAAAAAACGTTCTTCTATTTACTAATTCCGATTTTAGTTTTAATATTTGTTATTAATTTCTGCGCATAAAATTGACAGTACTCATCCGGCAGCTCATGCAACACTTTTAATGCATGATTGACAGATTGTTGTGCACGCGCTGCCGGTACTAAGTCCTTGTTGCCATAAACATCTTTACCGTCATACATACTATCATCAAGATGCTTCCAGAAGACATTGACGGCGACACCAAAGTCTATGGATATGACGTTATGGAACCATAACGCTGGAATAAATAGAATATCTCCGGCTTCAAGTATATGTTCCATCCGCAGTGCGTCCTTAAAGTGAGGGAATTGTTCAGACTTTGTCGCGTCTATATCGAGCACTTGCGATTTATCGCCACAAAGATACATCTTGTCTAGCTCTGATGGAGGGAATAAAACAACTCGCTTTCGACCAACGACTTGAATTAACACATTATCCATCACCTGCAACGAACAGCGTTCCAAATTAATTCAACATAAAATCAACAGTCAAATTTTAAATCACAAACCTCGCCTATTTGTAGATTGTACTGTATCTGAAGTAAATGGTTAGAAATTATTATCCCTTGATGGCGTGTTGTCGGAAGGTTGCTCTATACCGGCTTGCAAGTTCTTCTGTTAAAATGCGAGGGAGGTGTGACGTCATTACGCTATCCTGATAATGAGGCATTGTATCCTAGTTATTGATGTTTATCGCGTGCTCTGCTGCAACACATTGTCATGGCAATTTAAATACTTCGCCGCAACTCGTAGGTCTTCTTGGTGTTTTGCTCTCGCGCTGAGCAGGAAAACATTATAAGTCATTGAATAGGGATTGCATCTGTTGTGGTCTCCGTTTCCTTTGCAAAGAACCATTCCTTTTACACTCCTCTATTTGCCCCCAAACACAATATGCCTGTACCGGGCAACCACCTGTGCTAAGACACGAGAGCACTTGTTCATTGCGTGGTCACTTAACACAGGTTTGACTGATGAGATAATCAACTTGAATAATAACCTACAAATGCATGGGGCATTCAAATGTTGAAAAGAAACACGGCAGGCTAGCCAACTCGCCTTAGAAATATTAGTTACTTTTTCCTACTATGCTCCCTTTCTTTTTCCTACTACGCCCCTTAAAGACCCTACCCCTCGTTGAATATCTAACGTTCAAACAACTCCTAAACTTACGTCATAATGCGTCCACAACTGAACACCAGGTGATCCAATTCGAAATACGCTGGAGAAGAAACGATCTTCTGGGACGAAGTCAGGTACTTTGAGATCTTTCGCAAGATGAGGAAAATCATTCTTGATATTTGCTATATCCTGAAATAGAGTGAAAATACTTTCATAATCTCCATCAATGACTTTGGCACGATTGCTATCAAACCCAGGTGGTACTTCAATGTATCTTGACGTTGCTTGTGGACATGTTTGGGTTATACAATTTCACATCTCAGAAGTATTCGGGTATAATCTGCTTGTAAAAGGGATGCAATGTTCAAAATAAGCAGATATTACGGACAGAAGGCCGAGGAACAGTTGAGGGCGTACCTTTCCTAGTCCTGGAAATTTAAAGGGTATCGTGCTGGAGCTTTTTGGGAAACTTTGGGGGCATTGTTTCTCGATTTTGCTTGAAACTGGGGTGTGTAATCTGAAATCTCAATGACATATAGTCATAACACATCCAGCTTCCATGGAAGTACCCCTGCCCCCACTCTGGGGCAATCAAGCCATCCGGGGACTTGCAAGGCAAAACCCACTTTAAGTGAGTATCTCACCATCGCAATGGAGCCAACAAGGCAATGCCAGTTAGGGTCTAGATTCTTTAAAATTGCATAAGAGTCTCCGTGAAAATTCAAAGTCATCGCAGGACAAGGCGTTGTTACTTTATATTTAAAATATTATATCGCTAAATTGATCAGGCAAGCAACACTTTTGTGCAAATAAACCTAGCATTCTGCCTCAGATAATTAAATAGATAGCTATTTAGATAGATATTTTATTTTGATCACAATAATTCAACAAATAAACAAAGTAAGATAAAAGTTAATACAATTTTGCTATCAAAATCACAAGATGAGAAACATATGTGATCATGGTCATCCTGTAAGCTAGAAGCTTGTTTATATGGGAGACCATTTACAAAATACGAGGTTAAATATTGCTACAAATACAAAATACAAGCATTAACCCTTGTCCTGCTCATAAAACTAGATAAATGGAGACTGGAAGTCGCTTTATCGATTGCTGATTGGTTGATTGCCAGGGACTAACTATCTGATTTGTTATATGTTGCTACTTTTGACTTGTTTCGAAAACGTGTATACACGTCAATAGCAGGACAAGGGTTAATTACATATGATGAATTTCTTACAGCTAAATAATTAACTTCATGCTAGTAAAATACAATAAATTAAAAATAATTCACATCATATTATGATGAGCTGAGCTACAGTTGAATCTGATAAGATGTCCAGCCGATAGATCAATTTAATCAGATTATGTGAATATCCAGTACAAAGATGACACTTTCAACAAAATACGCTGCGGAAGGATACAAAGTTTGTGGGTCATCCTACTAAGTACTAACGACATCTGATGACGTCGAGTACCAATCATACGTGACAAAATTTGGAAGAAAGTAATGGGATATTGAGCGAGATGGGATATTATTGGAGGGGACAAAACCAAGTTTTGGAGAATCCCTTTCAGCAATGACCAGAGTTGATTTGGAACCCGGCTGGGGGGTCGCTCTCGCACTGTTAAGCAGGTTCAGGGCAGCGGCGCGGTGAGGCTTCGGGGGAAAGCCCCGGAGATTTTTAACAATATCCCTCGCAATTTCTCCAATTGCCTTCATCTGGACGACATTTTCAAACATTATTGCTTCTCTTACGCCTCCTTCAAAATGCTAAACAATAGCTTACTGGGTGTAATTACGACGCCTCCAAAATCCCCCTCCCGAGTTTCCTATAGTATGGCGAGTCTCTTGACGGGTTTGGAGGAATTGAAACTCAACCTAAACTTCAACTGGGGGGACGCGTTCCCCTAGTCCACGCCATGGCGCCGCCCTTGGGTTCAAAAGTGTAAATTACTATTCCGGGATACTAAGCATGATGGGATGCTAAGCAAGTTCGACTGTACCTTTCTTGGGTTAATTCCAATCGAACGCAAGTAGTAGTATTTCTGGAAAAATAAAACAAAAAAAAATAAACTAGAGTCTCTGTTACAGATTACAAGAGGATGATGCTATGAAATACAAGACACTGGTAGCGACTGACAGAGGGCAGTAATTGGCGGTCTGAATTCCTTTCAGTTCGCTGGGGCACATCTCTGGAATGGACTTCCCTCTTCGATTAAGGAAGTGGCTGACCCAGGCCGATTCAAGTATTTTTGTTGTGGGCACTTAGAAGCTTAAACTTGTTTCTTTTTATACAATTATAATATTTTGTATGTTTCCCCTCTATATATTGTTTATCATGTATCTGCTCGGTGGAAAAAAGGTTTGTAAGCTTATCGGATTTTTAAGAATAAATGATGATGATGATGATGATGACGAAATGGCTTGATGATACCATGAGCAGTCAGGCAAATCACTAGCAAACAGTCGATACTTACAGGAGGAGCTTCTGAAATTGGTTGTCCCCTAGTTGTATATTCGGATGATTTTTCTACAAGTTCAGCAAACGACATGGTCCTGAAAATAAATAGAACAAGACACTAGTGGGTGAAAAACACAACTGGAATGAAGAATATATAGTGAAGCTGCTGAGCTGACTTGTCCATCATGATACAGTGAAACCTGTCTATAACGGTCACCTCTGGCACCTGAGAAAGATGACCTTTATAGACAGGTGGCCTTTCTGTCCAGGTTGATTTCTATAGAAAGTGTCATTTTGGGATTATGAAGAGTAACCTTTATACACAGGTGGTTGATCTGTAGAGGTGGCCGCTAATACAGGTTTGACTGTACCACGTTAAAGTCTTCTTATTTCTGGGACACATTTTCTATCATACTCATAGTAGTTTGTCTTTATGGCAAGAGAAAGTATTATTTACAACATGTAAATATTAATGTACTTGCCGCTGTTTACATTCTAATAAGGCCCAATAACACCGGTTGTTGAATACGACTCGGCAGATAGCACATCAACAGAACTGAGTACATCGCTTTTTTCTAACAGGTCAACGTACAGAAAGGACAAGAATATCTGCACAGAAAAATGTGTACAATTAAAATTGAGCAGTCTCTTTTAAGTTAAAGGCCACTGTGATGCAAGAAACACCCGTAGGAAATACAACATCCCATGCACTGCCAACAGCGCATGAAAATTATGTCCAAAAGTCCTCTTATACACTCAAGAATGCACAACCACCACCCAAGCTTGCACCAACGTTTAGTTTGTCAAATTACAACTGTTGATTGAAACTGTAGTGTGCGCTCGCCGCCCTGTCTGGCATCATGAATATTCCTAAAGCCGTACAATTGCCTTATCCTTATCCACCCATCTTGGCATTGACACGCTGGCCTTGCTGCGCTGTAATTATGCTATGGTCTTTTATTGTATTACTGTAGACCCTGGGGTTCTCCCCCTTTTATGGGGATTCCCCTTGATAGCTGCCAGGGCGTTTTTGCCTTCTTGCATTGAAGTGTGAAGACGGCTCTTCCCTTCTGCCAAATTCTATCCGGAATGTGCAGACAGAAAAGGTTGAGCGCTTCGAATTCCTAGACTCAATCGTTAACAGCAAAGAAGGTTCTGAGGAAGAGATCCAGCGACGCTGTGCTATGCTGAAGCAGTCGCTCTACAGCTGCAGACTACTGTGGAAGTCGAGAGTCAGCCAGAGGATCAAGGACAGAGTCGCAAGCGCTATCTGCATGTCCAAACTTCTCTATGGTGCAGAGACATGGGCGATTGGCATCCGCAAACAACAACGGATCGATGCTGCGGGGAGGGATATTTTGCGTAGACGCTTGAAAATCCTCTGGACTGACACTGACAAAGTGCCCAATGCCGAACTAGCACGACGTGCCGGCAATTCGAAAACGCTGACGTATGCCAATGTCCTGCAGAGACGTCTAAGCTATCTTGGCTATATCAACAGGCGAGAAGATGGTTTCTTCCCCAGGTGGTCATTAACACCATGCCCAAGGGAAGGAGAGGCAGACCGGTCCTCTCACGGTGGTCAGACATTTGCCGCAACACAACCCTTACCCCCGCCAGCTCTATCCACGAAGCAGAAGATCGAGAGCATTGGCGACGCAACGTCTCTGAAAGCTGTCATCAAATGGTGCTACGGCTGAATTGGCCAAGCTAACATTCGTACATTGAAGTGTGATGAAAAGTGATCTTTGATTGATGAGCTTGAGTGTTGATGTTGTGTTTAATCTTGGTCATGTTTATGTTGTGCCTTTGTAGCACAACATATGGGGGCTCAGCCGGGAAACGAACCCCGAGCCTTTGTGTCAGATGTAATAGAACAACTAGAACAAGCCGCTTTGAAGATTCGTCCTACAGCTTCAAAACATCACCAATGACATACAGACGTGGCTTTAAACCAAGAAGGAGAGTATGGTGTGCCTTGTCATCGGGTAAAGTACCAGTGTCCAACATCTCCACAATACTGGGATCTTCCTTACTCCTTGATAATGTGATATCATTACCCGAGTTTATAAACCTGCATTCATCATTGTTGACACCTTCTCAAAATGGGTTGAGATTGTGCCCCTTGTGGACAAAGAGAAAGAGACTGTCTGTTGTGCTCTCATGGAGACTTTTGCACGTTTCCGTCCATCTGTTGTAATCTGTGACAATGGGGGTGAATTTGACAACAATCTGCTCGATGAGGTATGCGCGAGGTTGCACGTAGCCCTGTGCCCAACCAGCAGTTACCACACTCAGGCTACTCCTGTGGAAGGTGTTAATCAGAAGAGTAAGGACACCTTGCAACGCTTGGTGGAAGTCAACCCGTCGGCTTGGGACATATACCTTCCTGCATTTCAGTGGGCTGGCCGCACCACTCCGCACACAGCAAATGGTGAGAGTCCTTACGTTTTGGTATATGGACAATCGGACATGACCCTATCTTGCCCACTCTGACGTTGTTGTGGGACCAGTTGTCCTGCTATCAGGTCAACATGGATGATTATGCTAGCAATCTGTTCCAGTATTTGCGTGAGATCTGGTCAGAGGCATTTGATTGAGCAGAGAGTTACAAAGATAAGTACAGTCAAACCTGTATTAGCAGCCACCTCTATAGAGCAGCCATATAAAAGCCACTTTTATCCAGCGTGTATAAAGGCCACTCTTCATAGCCCCAAACTGATACTTTCTATAGAAATCAACCTGGATAAAAAGGCCACCTGTCTATAAAGGTCGTTTCTCTCATGTCCCAGGGGCGACACTTATGGACAGGTTTCACTGCACAAGGAATCTTGTATATGTGTATGTGACTGGGTCCTCGTGTGTCGGCCTAAGCTGGAGTGTTTCGCAGCTGGGAAGCTGACTCCCTTGTTTGATGGACTGCACCGTCGTGTGGTTGATGTGTCAGACACTGGGGCTGATCTTTGTCCCGTATCAATGATCGTCTCAGAAAAGCAAGCATTTGCCTGATTTTGGAATCGTCAAACAGAGGCTAGTAAGTAGTAACGACAGCAGGTACTTCAACAAACAAACAGGGTAGATTCTTAGCTTGCACAAGAGGCAGATTATCTTTGTGGTACATGTTGTCTCATCTCTTGTTGCTCATGTCAATACAGTCAAACCTTTATTAGCGGCCACCTCTATAGAGCAGCCACCTGTGTATAAAGGCCACTCTTCGTAACCCCAAAATGACACTTTCTATAGAAATTAACCTGGACAGAAAGGCCACCTGTCCATAAAGGTCATTTTCCTCAGGTCCCGAAGGTGACCGTTATTGACAGGTTTCACTGTAGAATGGATCACGACATCTCATTTTCTGGAGGCTTCAAGTAACAGCAGTTTTATGGAGGTCAAGATATTTCATTGGTGACTAGAGATAACAATATGTCACGTATCGTACGATTGTTGTAAACAAGTGACGCCAGTAGTTACCAGCTGTCCTTTTGTTAGTCTTGGTGGTTGATTCCCAGAGGTGATTGTGAAGTGGACGCAACTCAGGAATACATGTTCCCAGTTCCTTACTCATCTTAGCAATCCTTTATTGTTGAGTTGTTTTCTGAGAATACTACAATATCCAATGCCAAAAACATGCAGCACAGAAAGGAAAATGAGAGAAACAAATAAAAAATGAGACATGTCTTTAACACCAGAAGAAGCACTAGAAGTTCAGGTTTGACTAGAAATAGAAGCAATGTGGCCAGCTATTAGCTGAGAACAACTTGGACAAGATTACTTTCTATCTTAAACTTGGAATCTATTTAAGAATGCGCATTTTTCTCCTCTGCTGTAGTTGACGGTCAACGTATAATGAACATGACTTTGCAAATAATTACTCGAATCAAATGTCCCAGAGGAATTATTGAAGATTTTGGCAACCCTATCTAGTATTTATGTGTTGCTTTTTCATCTTTCCAAGGTGTTTGGAGTGCCTCTGGTCTAAATTGGTAAAACAGGTAATTCATGTCCTACTTTGGTGATTTGACTAATGTTTTATCGGCAAAGGAATAATTGACACATCTATTTGGGCCATTTTGTTATGGCCTCCGCCAGAAATGAGACTACAATTTTAGTAATCAATGAGAGACACTGATTTTGCTATCATAAAATGCAGCACATTCTTTAAAGGGAGAGTATTGACCAGCAAGCATTGCGAGCGTTAATTTTGACAAGGAGGCTGTGAATGCAAAATTTGACGTCACAAATCGCCCGTCCAAGTGTCTGCGGCCGTGCGTTCCGAGCTGCGGTGCGGTAAACATACTGATGGCTCCTGTCTCAGACCGCTAGCGAAGGATTGTGTCACTGTTCATTATAACGCTTAATACAACTAACAAATAATAACCATAGGTAAATTCATTACAAAATTGTGGTAGCAGGCAGGGATAGAATATAAAATGTGACACAACAACAGTCCATTTGTAAGAGCAAGTTTCATTTGAAGATTCAAATAGGCTTCATCAACAAACGGGCCTGCAATAATTTAACAAATTTTATCTGCAAGGAAAACAACGCAAGAAGAAAGATGTCTTTGTAGTCCTTGCTGAAATACAGAATCTCATGCACTAGCTGAATCCAAGTCAGCGAAATAATGGTGCGTTGGCGCGTCAGAAATGATGCTAGAAAACAGTTTGAAAATTGAAATTCACAGTTCACGTGTTGGTTGCAGCCGAACTGGTAGGAAGTGTTAGGTTTTGAGTGCATTTCAAGAAGCAATATTTCAACAGTTAATTAAGTTACTGTGTCTTCTTGCGATCCTTTGGCTTTATTGTCCATGTAAAGTGTTAAATAAGAGAATCAGAAGCTCCGAGTCAGAGCCGAACGTTTTGGCCTTCGACACGAAAAATCCATCAATCCTCTTTCCTTTGTCATCAAAGATCGAGATAAAACTGCTCCTTGTTCAGGTAGATATCCATGAGGACAATAAGTATATAGCGAAATCTGTATTGCTGATGCATGTGGCTCGTCGTTTACGTTTCTCAACAAAGCCTGAATGTTCGTAGGTACTTTCAAGTTTCGGCCTGAAAAGCAGCGGCAAACGGGCCTTGAGCTTCGGTTCCATACACCATGCTTTGTTTTCCTGCCAGATTTTCGACAAGGGTCCCCATACGAAGAATTTGAGAAAAGTACTTGGCAAATTAATATTTCCCAACAGTCAACCGTATTTCCAACACGTCAACATAACATAACATCACTTCTGCGAGCTCAGCTTTCTGCCAGCGTGGTCTTTGCGGCCGGCCATTTTGAAATGTTATGAGCGCTATTGCGCGAGCAACAGACAGTCTGCAGAAGACCGCAAAGAACAAAGGAAAGCCACGCAACTTTGAAATCTGTTAACAGTTTTCAAACTTTTAGCTCGCACTGCTTGCTGGTCAATACTCTCCCTTTAACAAAGGATTTGATTTTCATGAAACCAATCAGATCACGTCATTTTCATGTGTGCGTTACTTCACAGTGGAGATTACATCGTTTGCAGCAGGCGCACATGACAAATCACTCTCTCCAAAAAAAGCTTCTATTTCAAATATGTCTACAAAAAAGCTTCTTGCGAAAAAGAAGAAGGCAAGAAAACGTTATGGCATCGGTGCAGAGATACGCAGAAAGGCAATAAATGCACCAACAGCAAACACTGTCAAACAAAAAAGGCCTTAACTCTTTAAGCCCTGGCCTCAAAAAATGCGAGACGCCTCTGGAGGCGGGAAGATTTGCGGTCTGG
>OFHS01001249.1:0-18401 GCA_900245855.1 Calvadosia cruxmelitensis
TCAATGTTAGATCTTTAATGGCTAAATTTTTAAATGGTTGAATGATGAATGCTGTCTTTTACATTAACGTATAGGCCTGTTATGAGTTACAGTGGGTATTTCTAAGTAATTCATTAGATTGAAAACTGCTTATTTGAATGACATTGAATATCGTGTCTTTCAGTTAATATTACAGTGAAACCTGTCTATAAAGGTCGCCTCTGGGACCTTAGAAAAATGACCTTCATAGACTGGTGGCCTTTCTGTCCAGATTGATTTCTATAGATAGTGTCATTTTGGGGTTATGAAGAGTGGCCTTTATGCACATGTGGCTAATCTATAGAGGTGGACGCTACAAATACAGGTTTGACTGTATGCACATTCCAAGCAATTTTGAAAATAAAAGTGCCACGTATGTTTGGATTGATGTCGCCTTCACAGATGCCAGCATCAGACCACGTGGACGACCGACTACATTGATATGTTATTCGACAGAAGGAGACTCATTCGGTGGGGTTTAACCGTGAAAACAGCACCGAATGCATAGAGAGTTCCTAGATAATCCTCTGATGCACTACTTTCTATTACTCACACAGATACCTCCAGTAACCCTTTCTACCAAAGAATAACTCAAAATAATTGATGTCGAACAAAAATGAAATTTCCAATGAGAGAGTGTGTTTACCTTACCTCCACATCGAGTATCGCCTATTGAAAGATGTTTTACCCCGTACGTACAACACAAATCAATTTTCAAACCTACTAGCCACGTGAGTAATGCTACACACTGCCAAATTTGTCTCCATCGTAATAGCGAAAATTCTCATTTCAACGAATAGTAGTCTTGTAGCGTACCTACATGTAATTATTCATAACCTCTTTCTCATGTCAGTTAGCCTCTTGTATATTTATCTCTATTGTTCCCATTTCCGTTTGTCACATATAAATATCGTTGCCCGTCTGTATTCCATTAGATTGAGAGTTAGCCAGAGTGCTGATTACAAACCTTATACCCAGGACGCCTTATCATTCATTCCTTAGTTATTATTACAGTCCCGCACAGTCTGAAATCTAGTAAATGAATAGTTATCCAGTGTCCACGCTTTAAGCCACAATTGAATTACTAAACCAATTATGAATGTTGCCTATCGTTCTTCCACATACCAATATAAGTCTTATTAATTAAGCAAGTTGACATTTGAAACAAAACATATTCTTGGCTAGAAAATATTATTTCAGTGTAAAACACATGCAAGCAGTCGTTGCTAGATGCATCGCAGCTCGAGTGACTGTGGATCAAGTCATTGCACTAGCTCATTATTAAGTTGTTTCTCTTCAAATTTGGTACGAAGTCAAATATCAAGAAAGTGTACATGTTCATTTGTTTACGTATCATAATTATCCAATAATCGTAGTAGATTGCAGATTTTCTTCCCATGCATACTTGAATAGAAATATCTTTCAGATAAACACATAACTCACAAAAGTAATTCGGTTAAAAATACAGTATATAATATATATAAAGTAAAAAATAATTTGTGAATCCCAGAGAGCCAGAACACCATATGGCTTTCCAATACAATGCATAATTTCTACACAATTGAAACTATAAAGGTACTTTAGAAGTAGTTACAATAATAGCTGCTAAAACTTACCATTAAAACAAAATACGAAGATAAAATTGTAGAGTGTAGATTGTGAAATCGTGATTATGGGTCTGCAACACCGCTAAACAACCAAACGAGCAATATGCGCCTTAGGAGAACAGTAACGGTAATTAAGTAATTATAGCTTTGACTACTTCTTAAGCATTGCTAAAATTAGCACAAACAAATGCAATCCGGCTCAAAAGATAAAATTAGAAATACAGTACTTTTAATTATTACTTAATTGGAAATTACTTTTGATGATGTAAGTTCTAAATCAATAGCGTCTTTTAAGTTTAAACTGCAGGCAGTCTGTAGCCAGCACGTGGCTATGGTATACATCACATGATGATGTAGCTGTAACGAGTAATGATGCTTCATTATTATTGAAGTGATGTAGCTAAATCAGTGTTAATAAATAAATAATTTCATAATTAGCCATGCGCAGCCCCAGTGCATTTCGGTATACAAGTGAGTTGACCTCTGCCAAAGGTGAAGACGCCAGGAAAATGCTTTGGTTGAAACGCAATCAGCCGTACTCTTGTCAATGATGGTCAATTTCAAGGATTGTTTTTAGCTGTCAAAATTGTAGATTTCAACTCAAAGCCACGTACCTAAAAACAAGTGTATCCCGTCGTGCATTTGGGACTGCGCTTGGTCCATTGCCGTCGGTACAGTTATAAAATCAATATACTGTAGACTCGCCAAGCCATCGTGGTCATGGCGCCATACAAGCATGCCGCGAGGATTGACTCAACGCACGCCTATATAGCTGCTGCCCACCCATGACTTATCATTATTTTAATTGTTTTATTCAATATTCCCGCTACTGGCAGTATTGCAACATGCATCCAATATTAATAAGATTATTCATGCTTATTTAATGAAAGACACGTATCCAATATTTCAATGAAAATGCTATTTGTCTATTGAACAAAAAAAATCAAAATCAAATGGAGAGTTATTGTAATATGCCAGAAAGTTGTAAAATTTCAAAGTAGGTTTATAATTACTTTCTGTGTAACATCAACAATAAAGACTGATTTGATGTGTGTTCTGACTTTGCCCAGAACCTTACCAAGGATATTTACTCTCATTTGCAAACTTGTCAAGCATCAAGCTTGATATTATAGAGCCCCGTTCCACTGTTGAAGGTTTCAACCTGACTCTGCATTGTCACAGAAGTACGTCGATTTATATCATAGTGCAATATATTTCTATTTGTTTTATTTTATGCCATTAAAATTACTTCAGATTGTTGTGCATTCTCATTTTTTACACTTATATGCTTGTATTTGGTAAAGTTTTCGCGGCTGTCGAAAACTGGAATTGTAGGTTTATTAAATCATGCTTTCTTGGCCTTCTGTTGCAAGATGATCGCAGGGTCCGAGCACTTTCTAAAATAAGATTATCATTAGCAAGACCACTAAGTAGCATCACAGCCAATTTCTAAGATGGACGAGGTGATTTTAAAATTGTACTTACAAGAGACCACCATGCTGAGTTCATTACCAACATTAGCCTTATATCACCATTGGCAGCAAGTGTAACCCAGGGAGTGGTCCAACAAATGAGACTTTACGTGCAAAGTTCAATTAAAGTTCAGACATACTGTAATCTTGTAGATCTGTGTCACGTGAGATGGAGTACTACGTGATAGCGGGTCGATATCCTTGGAGCTGTTGTGCGTGCGTTTGGAATGCAGCATGCTATGATGTTTGATAACGTGCATCGCATTTTGATAAATAAGAAGTGCAAAAGGTTTATTCAATCTGCTGCCACTAGCTGTTCCTCGTTTAAAAATCTTATCATTTTAGTAGAAAACATATGTTATTTATGGGACGTAATCTATAAGAGAAGAGCTTCATTGATAACGTTAGCGTTGCCCTTGGAAACGCATCAAGCTGTTTAGCATGTATCCTAGCGTTAGACGTGGGCAAAGATTGGATTTATTTTTTGGTTTGCCACATGATTCCAGTGCGCTTGACGTCTTTGGTTTTTCGTGTCGTATTTGAGTGGCTGATCTGCGCACCTGTTACAGCTCAACGTATTTACCACGAGTTTGATTCGTAACCCAGCTGTCAATCAAAGTGGCCGAAAACAATGCTTCGATTTTTAAAAGTATCAAACCCAGTCCCTTCGTATTTTGTGATTTTGCAATCACGTTTCAAGCTGTATCCTATTGTTCCCAGTTGATGTTGATATCAGATGTTGACAGATTGTCGACAACACGTCTGAAAATCTTGTAGAGAAAACCCATTTAGTATCTGCGTCAGCCCTTCGTGATCACATACTTTAAACGAAGATCACAACAGAAGACTTTCATTAAAGCGGCGCCAGCAGTGTTTGGAGATTGCAATGATGGACCATGAATCCAATCCTAACAGAACAGGTGGTTCTTACCACGACCTTGGTAGGGGCAGATCTCTGTCCTTTGATAGCATATTGGATCGAGTCCAGTTTGGAGAGATAGATGACGCAGCCGACGATTTACTCAGTCCACCAGCAGGCAACTGTGGAGATCATTCATTGACAAGCGCCGTGCATAACCGGTGTGAACTACAAGACATGCAAGGTCGCAGTACTTCACTGCCAGGAAGGCAATTTCCTCAACGACAGAGAAAGATTATGCAAAAGAAACTACGAGTTAGTTTTGCCGAAAATCTCGTCAGCGTTCATTGCTACATCGTTGAAAAACCATCGAAGCTCTCCTTCCTTGCAATACAAATGAATAAGCTGCATAACTATCTTGGATCGAAGAAGGAACAAACTACTCTTCAAGACAAACATGAAAATAACAACGAGACACAGCAAGAGTACATCCAATGATGATGTTAACCGCTGCGAAATTGTGGTCCTTGGCGTACAACCTCGACCCGTAAAGATTACAACATCACCACCAGAAGGCTGAAAGCGTCGCAAAAGAGCAAATTGTGTTCAATGCAGTAGGTGGAAAGTCCTCTTTCGCTGTTGAGCTGGGAAACGGAACAATGAATCAGCATTCGCTGTTCTAAAAGTTGAAAATTATGTTATGTAAATGCCGCTTATTGTTGTACGTAGAAAACAGCTTTTATTGTAAAATTTGTACATTAATCTTAACGGACTGCAAAGCAGAAACGTTTTGCACACTTCGACGTGACTCCGTACTTCGATATTCGGATGAAAACCTCATAATCACAAACAAGAATCTGTACTCCGATGCATTTTTGCGATTTTGTAAGATTCTGCTATATAAGTAATAAAATATGATTTTTCACTAACAAATTCATTTGAGTCATTTATGGCTTATTCTTTGGTCCGTGCTAGTTTTGTTCTTTTCGCTTCATTTCAATGTTATTTATAATGTAGCCTACAATGTTTTCGTTTTGGATTATCATACGGAGGAGTTATGGCGCGGGAAAAATTGTTGTGTATTACTATAAGCGCATGCGCGTGATTTGCATAAGGAAATTCACGCTTCTATGTTACTGCTCGTCAGAGTGTGTTTACCATTTTACTGAAATCGGTCATATTCTTGTTATTTATCATTGAATATACTGTCTAGCCGACTTATACCTACGTGCAGTCGTTCAGTATCTTACAACAACCTCACTAACAAATTCTGAAGAACAAAAGATTAGATTTTTTGGAAACTTTGTGATTCCAGAAAGCCCCTACTTTAAGCCCTTATTGTCACGTTTACTGTGAACATTATGGGTTGTTAGCAAACATTGTATTTTAATATTTAATGTGTCATCAAATTGCTCATAATAATCTATGGGGAAATCATTCCAAAGCCTCTCCTATACACTTGTCCAAAAACCACAGCAGTCACCTGATTTGTTCAATTTAAAATCATTTCCAGGCAGGTAAACAAATCTTAGTTAAAATCAAAACATGTTGCAAGTCTTGGGAGGAAGTCACAGACAACTTAGACAAGTCTTAAAAACTCGTATGGAAAATCTACAAAAAGAACTTGGAAAAATATCCAAGCTTTTAAGGAGATAAACCACGTGCAACTTTTTATGAGTGAGTTGCTTTTTGACCAAAATAGAAAATTCACAATGTCTTTATTGCACAGAAAATAGTGCATGCTGACACGTGGTCGATGTGAACGTGATGTCGTCATTGCGTAATGACATATACTGTATGTGTCTTTATTCTTGAGTAAAAGTCAAAAACAAAGAATTCACATGTAGCAGGCTATATACACATAGCTCTAACGCGACACGGACAAGTGACAAAAATTAATACATGGACAGCGGAATACTATTTATTTACTATCTAATTGAATACTATGCGACAATAGATTGTAATATTATCATATTATGTAGTCACGGTAGTATCATCTTGCAAAACATCCTCTTTGCCGTCTGTACCAAGGTCTGTACATCGTCGTGTCAACAACTCCGTCTGCCCTGTATTCCAACCTGTGTCCACGACATACTGTAGAGGTCTGGCAACAACGACAATATGTACTCCTTGGAACTCTGCCATCTCTCTCTGTCGTGGGACCAGCAACATATCAGTCAATTATATATCATATAGTATAATTATGTGGAATCCAAAAGCCGCAGTCTTCGTCTTCTGCAGACTAAATTAGCAATTAGCTAACGAGATCTATAAATTCCCTATTATAATTAACATTATGATCGTATAAATACGAATTGTGAGTACAGCAGACGTACAAGCCTCGATCACTTCTCAGCAAAAACAATGAAGCTGAAGGATGCATCAAGCCAACGGCAAAATAGAGGAAACATTCATGCTAATATGTTAACAACAGCACACAGTACATATTATAATAATACCACCACGGGTTAGGATAAGTACACTCAATTAACCAAACACAGTCCCCTATATAAATAGTTCAAGTCACGTGAAAGATCACCAAGACTGATCAATATTTCAAGCAGTTTTTGGCCGCTTCGTCACATATATGGCAGAAGTCAACTCGCCGTGATGGAATTTAGCTGAAACTCCGCTTGGCATATTGTTTTCATTAATGGAAAGCCTGGCCAAGAGGAGCGCTGGAAACTACCTGATGGGTAGTTGGAAATTATGATCATCAAGATGCGAAGCTTCACACACTGTAGGACGATATATGAAACACATTGTCATAATTTTTTTCTTTTTCTTTTCTTTTTTCTTTTTATAAAATAAATAAACTTAATCTAACAAGAAAATACAATAATATCTTCAATTAAAAAAATATCCCTAAAATTACAACCTATTTACGAACCTATTTGTCATAATTATATTCAGCATTTTGATGAAAAGTTACTTGCGAAGTACAGGTCAGACCATACAGTACATCTGTATGACCTCTTCAAGTCTTCCTGGTTCTAGCTACGAAACCAAGATGCAGCATGCCGAAGAGAGATCCTTAGCGATACCAATTTGATAGTTAAATGCAGCTACGGCTGGTCTTTAATTAACAAGTTATAGTTGGTGATGTGCGCCACGCGTTTGCATGCTGCAATATCTGCATTGCAGACAGGGCTGTAAAAGTTGCCTTTTAAATGTAACTACAAGTAGTTACAGTTAGAGTTACCGTAACTGTAGTAGTCTCTTATTCACGAGGTCTCTTTCTCACGTAACAGCCCTATGTCTGCATTCCGAGTTGAGTTGAACGTCATACGTTGTGGAGTGCACATGAGTTCTTTACAATCACCAACATCCTTTATCAACGGTTTTGTACTGGAGTTTAGCATTATTAACCTCGTTTCCATGCTAGCCTCCTTTCTGTAAATATCGTGCCTATATAAGCTTGGCACACCCTGTTTAGTTGCTCTCTCTTGCTCTCGCTATCCTAGCAATACATTGATTATCAGCAGAGCTAACGACATTGACTATTCTATCTTGTGGTGTGATACACATATATAATTGCTATGGAGTCTAACACCGCGACCACCACAGTTTCACGACAGGGTTTGCTCCAAGCAGCCAAACCTGTCTTGAACAACCACACACATGGGACCAATGAAATGGTTTTACACAGGTGGCCGCTTAGGACAGGTAAATTGCATTACTTGAGCCTAAAAGAAAGATGTCACTTAATTAGTGGTCTCTTAAGACAGATCGTTGCTTATTGTTATAGCTATAATATAAGTGCCTGCCAATTCCAATTGGGCATCATACACTGCAAAATTTGTTTGATTGGCCTGCCAAGTGGCAATTGCGAATTTCTTTTGAAAAATGTTCTGTTCTCTCTATGGACAATGCAAAATAATATACCACCATGTGAGTACAGCTTGGATGGATACACGGTCAATTGTGTCAACAAGATCAGAGATCTCGGAGTAATCTTCACATCTAATTTAAATTGCGCAATGTTGGCTTCCAAAGCCTACTCTAGGTCTGCATTGATTAGGAAATCTTTTACGTCCAACCAAGGTAAGCGTCCAACAACCCTTATATACTTATCAAGGCTTACAAAGTTTAAGCCCGACCGATTAGAGTCGGTGTTTCCTGTCTGGAACCCTCACTTGGTGCATGACATCAAAATTGTAGAATGTGTGCAAAAGCACTTCACGCGGTATGTCTGCAGTAGCACAAGTGAACATAACTTGTCATAAATCGAACGATTGCAAGTACTCCATCTTGAGTCTCTGGAGTCTCTATCGTCTCCAAACGCTCAATCTTGATTCTCTGGAACTCCGTCAAATTAAATTTGACTTGTTTATGTTTTACATAATATAATTTTGAACAATCTTGTGGATGTCCCCAAAGACAAACGTTTCGTTATTGGCAAATCAAAGTATCAATTAATTTAAGAGGACATTCGATTCAAATTCAATCTAGATTTCTGTACAATAACAATCCTTCAATGTATTCATTTTGTAACCGTGTGTCATTCCGCTTTGGAACAGTTTGCCTGAAAGCTGTGCAGCAGCCACATCAATCTATAGTTTCAAAAGTCAGTTAGAAAAAGTAGACCTTAGCACTCACTGTAAATTATTTCAGGCTGTACGTAAGAGTAAGATATCTTACCTGTATTCGCCTGTCATTAATTTGTTATATATTATAATAAGTATATCAAAGTAAAAAGTACATACTGTATAGTTACTGTATACGGTTACATCATGGTTACACTTACATCAAACGTAATAATAATAATAATAATGAACTTTATTTTCATAACGTCTAGTCAATCTCGCGGGTCGCGCGAAAATGGCTATGTTGGGCTGGATCCTTCTCAAGGTACAAAATCGAGGCCGCAACTTGGAAATATAAAAACATTTTATTCACAATGCGAGGAAGACCCTCTGCTATTTCAGCTGCCGTTGCGTGTTCTGCTGCATGTTCGAGCAATCGTTGCATTCCAGATGGAGGCTCATCGGACCATAGCTCATTAACATAACAACACGTGAATGACGTCACTAGATAGAAAGAGGAAGAGTTTTATGCAGCAAGGTTGTTTCGTCCTTCGTCGTCACTCACTTTCGGCGATCTGGGATTTTTGTAGTCGTTTTATCATCGCTATGGCGAACTCAAAGGAAATTGGAAAGGCCCAAAAAGGCTTCAAAGAACTCATAGCAAAGGCGAAAGAACTTGGTCTGTCAGAAAAAGATCTATTGACTTTGAAGTTTGCTCAAAAGCATCAAAAGTCGTTAGATATTTGGCCGTTGGTATTCCGATTGTTTTTTGGTTTATTAATCGCTGTTTTGACCTTGGCTGGCTCTGTGTACTTGCTGACAAAGTACGAATATGTGGAGACGCGAAAGATTGCAGAATTATATGCGAAATACGTTGCCAAGATTGAATTGGACGAGGATAATTGTATCATTCCCTACCACGAGTTTGCCTTGGACATGTTCCGTCCTCCTGTTGATTGCAGCTTCTGTGAAGGTGTAACGAAGGAAGACAGGGTTACTAATCTCACTCAGGAGGAATTCACTGACAAGTACGCATACAGTGGTCGTCCGGTTGTTATCATCGACGGAATGAAAGATTGGACGGCGCAGGACCATTTTAGTTTCAAATTCTTCAAACGAGCGTACAAGAAGGGCAGTCCTGTGCTGAGCGGTGGCAGCAAAGATTGCCAGTTTTTCCCTTACAATACGAAATTTAATGGTGTCAAAGAAGTATTCCGTATGCCAAAAAAGATGAGACAAATGGAAGGAAAGCCGTGGTACGTCGGATGGTAAGTAAAAACTCACTTCGTGTGTGCAATCCTTCAATATCTGTTGATTTTCACGCCTCAAAGACCAACATTGTTGTTTGCCTGCTTTTACACGGTCAAGTGAAGTTGCATTTTTGTTTCACTGTGCAACTCAGCACTGCATAAAAAAACGATAACAGTATTGAGTTGTCACGTGCGCGAATGAGGGGGCGGATCCACGTGCCCATGCGGATTGCCTTTGCTTACAACGTGGCTTAATACGACCAGAAACAAACAAGACATCAAGAAACAAAAAATATAAGTACATTATAACACAACTGTATGACATAAGCATTGTAACACATTATTGTAAAGATTTGTTAATATGTCTGAAATATACTACAATCAATCAATCAATCAATCAATCAATCAATCAAACAAAACATGTGCTTTTTTACAAATGGACCGTTGTTCTTCTGGCTTTCATAACATTTAAAAAATATATATATATTATGGAATTCCATTGTATGCAGAAAGGGTGCTTTTTTATCTGTATTCACAAGACATCCCTTATTTCCCAGAATATTTCGGTATTTATCGTCATCATAATCATCATCATTTATTCTGAATAAACCAATAAGCTTCACCACTGCTTGGTAATAATACTGCTAAAAATTAGATTGCCGGTAACTCTTGCAGTAACACTTTTATTTGTTGAGTGTATCAAGTATCCAATCAGTACAGTGTAACTCCGTTAATACCGTATCACATGTAGTGGTTGACACGCGGTCAGTGTGAACTTAATGTCGTCATTTTGTAGTCACGTGATTGTAAGAATATGTAGCTGTGTCATCCTGTAATCTTCCTCTTTGCCGTCTGTACTTCGTCGTATCAACAACTCTGTCTGTTATCTTATCTACGCTGACAACTCTGACAACTCTGTTCATTTAATCGGAAACGCCGATTTATCGGCCGATTATTCCCTGACATCGGCGAAAATAATCGGAACCGATAATCGGAGATTTTCCCTGATCGGTGCATCTCTATACGCTGTGTCTCATGACATGGAGCTCTGGCACCAACGACCATATGTAGTTATGTACTCCTTGGAACTCTGCCATCTCTCCCTGTCGTGGGACCAGCAACCTATCTATCAAATATATATTACTGTGGAATTTCAAAGTCTTGCAACTCGTCTTTCGTCTTCCACACACACCCTCGGGAAAATCGTAAAACGTGATATTATCCGAGTCGTGACAATAACCGAGTCTCTTACTCAGACCTCTAATTTTTCAGGAACGGCTCAAACAATAGCAAAAAGTGGGCCATTGAACAGCAAACTCTGTATCACATCAAACAGAGCTGTTATGTAGAGATTTTAGCAACAAAAGTTCATTTTCTTTGATTTAGCACGCCCAATTAATGAGGCAAATACAATAAAAAACACTTCATCAACTTTTCCTTTCACGACTATTACAGCCCCTATAAATTCAAGCAAGGCAACAAATCACGGAAATCGTGACGATAAGCGAGTGTAAGCACAAAAAACCTTTGGAAATCCGTGATAATAACCGAGATATGACAATATCCGAGGTGATATTAACCGAATAGAATAAGAGAAAAGCTTAGGAACTGACCTGTCTCATAACATAATTTTGAATTGTTTGAATACTTTTGGCTACAAGTCAATCTAACTAGAAATAGTTGCATTTGGAGTGTATCTTCTACTCAGCCCTGAGATTCACGTATAAATACAGACAAGGAAAAAGGCGTATACCCTATATAAGCCGATCTTGCGGATACGTCGATCGCTAGGTTTTACCCTTAAACAATGATTTCAGCCCATTTAATGCACTCGCGTGTAAGCTGCGGCAGCATTTTAAGACAGATAATTTGGTGCTAGAAATTCAGCTTATACAATAATATACACAGTTATAAAAATGTTACACTGGGCCTTCAGTAGCGTAGTTGTTCGTATTAAAGTTAATTTACTTTGAAATATTCTGCTTCATTTTGGTTCAAGGAGCAACTGTGACACCAAAGCTGCCAATATTTTCCGAAAGCACTACTCCAGGCCATATTTCTTGTCTCCTGACATGGAGTCAAGCAAGACAGATTGGATCTTTATGGGCACACCAGGTTATGGAGCCCATATGCATGTAAGTGTTGGGCACGTTATACGTCTGCCTCTTATCAAATCATGTTTCATAATAATATTCAAATTGAGTTTTAGTTTTACTTAAAGTTCCTTGTTTGTGGTATCCATTGGAGACTGTTTATTCAGTATAAGTCACATCGGTTAATGTGACACACTCACACTGTATCACACTCTCTAAGATCCCACAAGTTTGTAGTTTTCGTTGTCATCTGTTTTATGCAAACTTGATCATTGTCATGACTCATTAATCTCATTTAATATCACCTTTAAATTTTCATTCAAATGGTTAAACTTTATACTGTCTGTGGAGCGGATTTTTCATTTTCATTGATAAAGCTTTTGCATGCAAGCAGTTTCCATAGATCTCATGATAACAACTTAACAATCCAATGTACTATTGAATTTGAATTTCTGAAATTTGTTGATACGCTAGCAAGTGGTATGCTCACTTTTTGCAAATTTAGTACAGTGAAACCTGTCTATAACGGTCACCTCGGGACCTGAGAAAAATGACCTTTATAGACAGGTGGCCTTTCTGTCCAGGTTCATTTCTATGGAAAGTATTATTTTGGGGTTATGAAGAGTGGCCTTTCTACACAGGTGGCTGCTCTATAGAGGTGGTCGCTAATACAGGTTTCACTGTAGGCCTAATTATGTCTCTCAGACTGTTCTTTTGTGTGATTGCTCCATCCTGTTCTTGAAGACCACAATAGATCTCCAGGCTTATCTGCAACGACATCAACATACTCATACATTTTTTTTCTTCTGTAGATCGATGCTGTTCAGCTGCCATCTTGGCAAGCGCAAATCAAAGGTGTCAAAAAGTGGACACTTCAGCCTCCTCCTGAGTGTTACTATAAGTGTCCTGCTGGGTTTGAGGTGTGGGTCCATCCAGGCGAGATTGGTAAGGATTTATTGCTAAAATATCACACTGCTTGAAGTTTCATCTGTTGCATGTGCAACCATTGCCTTCTAATTGCCAACAGAAATACAGAGTCATGACCATAAATGTATCATTTTTGTCAGCAAGCAGAATCACCACTAACGTTTGTAGGAAAGCCCACTTGTATTACTTGATACATTCTACTGCACAAAGGTTGTGTTCATGATATGCAAACAGATAGTAATGATTGAAACTAGCTCAAGATACTTTCTGATTTGCTAAATCATACCAAGCGTGGAAGTATTGCAGACAATTCGGTTGCTGTGTTGACTATCAGCTCATGGCTTCGTGGCCTAGTGGCAGGAACGCTGGCTTTCGTACCCCGGGTACGGGTTCGAATCCCGGCCGGACCTGCAGCTTGGACCATGTTGCTGCCCTGGTGGCGAGGGGCTTAATGTAACGCGCCGTGCTGCACAATTATAATCAGTGCAGAGGTGGTTCGAAGCGTCAAACTAATAGTTCTAGACAAGGGAGCCAGCCCTCTTGATGAGGGTGGTGGAACTCGTGAAAAATCCCCCTACGTACCTCCACCGTTCATCCAAAAAAGTGTCTGTCTCCGTGTGTGGCAGTTAAAAAAAAAAAATCAGCTCCACCATCATTTTTTTCTGAAAAATGCGATAAACTTACACAGCTTTTTTCCACAGAGCAGATAACACCAAAAAGTGTTTAAAGTGTTTTTATAGTGTTTCTTTATAAAAATTATAATGAAGCAAATAACACCACAGAGATCTGCTTTCAAACTGCTATGCCGCTTACATAGTGGTTGCTTCAGTGGTATCTAGAAAACTATGTGTAGCTCTGAATGGATATGTAACTCCTTTTTATATACCAATGTTCCATTTCCTTTGCACCAGTGGTAAATTGGTCGCAAGGTTTATAATTTTTATTCTGATTTGTTTGTTTCAGTTGTCTTGGATACGAACCGATGGTTTCATCAAACAGATATACAGCCTGGAAATATGAGCATCACCATTGGCTCAGAATATGACTAAACTACAGATTTTGCAACAATTTTTTGATGCAGTATTGAGTTGAAACATTGTCGTGAATTCTTTTGGTGGCATCTCTCATCTCCAATATCGATTGTTGAGAAAGTGTGCCAAATCTTCTTGGCAAAATTGCGATATTTTTGTTGGTAGATTAGCACGCAGATCTTTCTGTCTGTAAATGTTTTATATCGATTGCATAGGACATGTGTGCAACTTTAAGATTTGGCACTGGCAAGCGTTGTCTAGAGTGCTTCGGGATCGATGTGTGTTTATTACTACTTTCCAAGGGCCCTCTATAATCTGGGGAGGGCAGTACAGTGAAAGCTGTTTATAATAGGGGTCACCTTTAGGACCTGAGGAAGATGATCTTTATAGACAGCCCATACCAGGTTTTTAAAGAGTGGCCTTTATACATAGGTGGCTGCTCTATAAAGGTGGTCTCTAATATACTACAGGTTTGACTGTACATAGCTACGCACAATTGTCAATTTTCATGTTCTTATCGAGGATTCCAGAAATATATAGGGCTATTTCAAGAGATATGACTTGACTGAGACTTGATAGATATTTAGATATGTAATGCATGCTGGGATATGGATCAATTTGACCATCATGTTACAAGTGGGCGTGGCATCACCAGATATGACTAAAATTGTTGAAAATATAATCAGCCAGCCCTATTCTTTTACGGATTGCCAATTTCGACTTCTTTTGTTGTCAACATTTCATCTCAAAACAAACTGTCTATTATCGCCCAAAGTGACTGAAGAGTACATTGATCGCAGTGACGTCACTCCTGCTCTGTTGGTTGCCATTGGAAACCGTTTGCCTCCTAATGGATCCATAGATCAAGCGAGGCTAAGTTGCATCTGCTGATTTGTTCTTTTATGAAAAGGAAACGAATTTGATCACCGTTCAGTGATATATTTGATCTCTATCAAGTCTTGTGGCTTGGACCTTGGAGAAATGAAGATGCTCTACTACTAATACGAGCTTGCCAGTAATTGTGCACCTGGATTGTCCATTGGCTTTGTATTCTGTTATGCTGAACAGCTGTTCCGCGACGCTTGTCTCCGTCTTCCAACCTGTTCGACCGGTAGGTGGAACCATGGTGGAACAAACACTGAAGTAGAGACCTATGACGCCTATCTATCTAGTTTTATTTGATATGATATACGGAATTATCTGTCCCTCTCACCAGGTGTTCATGTGTCTAGTCCCAAGCACGTAGTGGGCTCTTTGTAGGCTAGAATTCTGCTTGGTTCTTTTTGTTGTTTGTTTTGCTGCATCCCATGGCGAAGGTCTGGCGCGTCTGGTTCGCTGCAGGGCGCAATACTTTTTGTGGCTTACACATCGGTGAGATTGAATGTCGGTCGACAGGAGATTGTCTGGAAATATACGCAACTTCTTACAATAACAAGTCCCACGTTTCCAAAAAGAACATAATTTAACAAATCCCTTGGCTTAAACTTTTAACAGCACTTGGAAGACCTGTGTGCCATTCCAATGTTTCGGTGAAATCCACAGCGCTCCACGACTTACTTCAAACTTTAATCTGCGTTTGTACTGCGATTCCAAGCTTTTTAGCAGGCAACTCCATCTCCTTTACCCCATTTCATGTTGGCATGAGGCTATCTTCGATTCTTTGTGTATGTTTGTGGAATTATACAAATTGTTTGGTCTGACACTTCATTGATATTCAAATATTTGAATATAAATTCTTAACTCTAGACAAACTGAACGATTACGTACAGTGGATAGAATATAGAATATGTGCATGGCAGACTGCACATTACATGGTAGTATCCTGTAGTACGCTGCATAGCCTAAACTATTAATGCCATGCCTGCTCGTACTTTCCGTCATAGGCCTAACTAGCAGATAGCAAGTGTTGTGCGCAGTGCTGCTGGTGCTTGTTACAACTGTAACTAAGTTACAAGCAACTTTCTTTGGCATGTAACTTTTTTGTAATTAGTTACAAAAGTAAAGAAATGAGTGCATTCTTCTTGAAAACAGCAAAAGCTCCTTTTCACTGTTTCAATCTAGCAATCTGAGAATGTAGACCTTTCTTTTGCTGTCGTTGTGGCCGACAAATCTCCATAGCACACTGATGGGAAGACGTTAATGATTTCATCATCATCATCATCATCATCATTTATTCAGATTATCCAATCAGATACAAGTTCTGTTTTTCATGGAGCTGAATTCACAGACTAATACATCATAATAGTTTTTTTTTGCCTTTTTTACCTAAAATGTTCTTTGATAATTGAGTTGAATCTGGCCCCACTAGCAATCGTCCAATCGACTTCATTTGCGATGGCAGACCGTTCCATAGACGGGCCCCAGCAGCCTGAAAGGAGTGACGATGGCTGGAGTTGATGTAGCAATTATTATTAGTGGAAGATCGTGTCTTTGAAGAAAATGGAGGTTGGAAAAGGTCTCTGATCAGAGGAGGTGCATCATGATGTTTAATTTTCTGCATCAAGGAGAGTTTTTTTCAATTTTATAATTTAATTTCAATGATATAGTTCTCAACAATGCATTATCACACATCCAATATAATCGTACTAGAATGTATTGAAGAGTGCTCAGGCCTCTGCTCAAGCATGTTCTAGCTCCTTCTTAATGAAGTGTCTTCTTGACAACACATGTCCTTTTAGAACTCCTACAAAATCCACGCATTATTCACTCATCAAAATCAACCAAAAATTAAATCCAACGATACAACTCGAGCGGACGCCCGCAAGGTCACGTGATTATGTAGACCAATCAAATTGCTTGAATATAGAAGTGCAGAATACTAAAGATGTAATTGTTTGGACTAAAATACCTCAAAATACCAAAATCTATATTTATTTACAAATATAACTAATTTTTTATCTTTCTATCCACGCGCACTTGTCAATTTCAAGATATTCAGACAATTGCCGTTTTCCCTGTGATCCTGGCCTCTTATCCTATTGAAGAGTTTATGGGTGTATCCAGTATATGACACAACTGCACACGATTGATCCAGCTTTGAAAAACAGAAAGAATTTCAAGTGCGCATATACATCCTTGTCACCGCATGTGACAGTCACATGACGAAAGTTAACAAACAAATCTCATAGTGCTTTGACTGGACAGCTAAAACAATTTCNATGTAATGTAATGTAATGTAATGTAATGTAATGTAATGTAATGTAATGTAATGTAATGTAATATCATTTTTTAAACAGTCGGCCTATTCACACGAATGTGATTTTCAATTGGGCACGGTATGAATCAAAAGGCCTACAAAGATGCAAACCCTAAAATAGGCTAATTACAGTATATGCGAATCAAAACATGAAGTAAAATCAGTTATCATGCTGTATAAATAAATCTAATAACCAAACTTAAAAATCTAACACTAAAAGCATTTTTAATATTCTATAGGATTAAATTTACGTTAGCTAATCTAAAAATTTATACAACTTTTGTTTAAAATGTCCTTCTTTGTTACTAATTTTAAATCTTCTGATAGAATGTTCCATCGTTCATTGCACTATTTTCTGATGTCATCTTTCCCCAGTTGGTTTTGGTTTTCCCTTTCTTCAGTGCATCCTTGGATCGCGTGTCGTGTTGGTGAATATCTGATCCACAAACCATGGTGTTATTTTTGTTGGCAGATATGTCATACATGTGCATGCATCGCTGGTAGTGCCTTCTCGTTGATAGGTCCAGCCAGTTGAGGTCGGATAAGGCTTCACTAGGGGATGCAGATGGTGATTTGTCCAGGATGATTTTGGCTGCTTTATTCTGCAAGATTTGTAACGCTTTCATAAGCTGTTTGTTGTTTTCGTCTCCCCACACGATACTGGCATATTCAAGGGTTGGTGTGATCGTTGTCATTACGTACAATTTTCTTGTGTATGTAGGAAGCAGATATTTTATTTTTCTCAGGACGCCAAGCCTTTTTCGACTTTCTTTTGTATGTTTTAAGCAATGCTCATAATCATTTATGATTTTCATAAATCATAGTGGAATGTAGTAAACAAACGGATTTCAGTATGATACACTATAATGTCACGTACCTAAGCGTCTTATTTGTAAAAATATGGTACGCTTCTTTCAAATATCTCAGTGAGTATGTTCCAATCACGGTGTCTTGATGAACATTTACAGATCCACCTGATGAGGTATGACTAGCGACAAAGCTCAGCCAATCGATCTGTGGATATAACAGAGAAAACGTAGCAGAAGCTGAAAATGCTTTCTAAAATCTATCATGCAATTATCTGTCCCGCTTTAACATATTAAGCGATTTAACAAGATAAAGGTGTTTGCTGTCCTTCAACGTAACTATTTATAGATACAGTCTATATTCATTGTGGTACGCTACGTTCTTCATTTCACGTTAATGCTAACGTTTCGGGCTCTGTTTCTTGTATGTATGTATGTATGACTGTATTTAACTCTCAAATATTTTACAAATAATTGACAGAGCAATTCCAACAAAATTATGCTTACAGCTAGTGATAAAATAGAACGGTGCGTAATTGAATAGTAAAAACGTTGTGCTTATATACTAAAAACAAACAAAACCAGACAAACTAAACCAGATACCAATTTGATAAAC
>OFHS01001249.1:18602-29712 GCA_900245855.1 Calvadosia cruxmelitensis
AGGACTTGAAGCGAGCCATTCCTCTCCTGAGCCTCTCGGTTGGTCGGTTTTACAGCATGATTGACAGTGCTGAGCCATTGGCACTTTTCGCCTTTTAAGTGGCGCGTTCAGCATCCAGCGTCAGACAGATGCGTCTTGGAAACCTTCTCTTTGAGAGCGGCGTTGCTCACGATGGCAGGGTAGTGCATGCCAATTAAGTGCGTAGCGGACAAGAGAGCGGTGGATTTGGTCGACGGTGGCAGTGCGCGTATCTGTCAGTGCGGCTGCTTCGAGGCAAAGCCGTTCTGTTTCTTGTTATTCAATAATGGCAATATAATAGTTCCTTATGTCTACTTTTAGGACGATAAGCATAGTACGACAAGCAAATTAGTAGAATACGACATGTCAAGAACATAACTGGAGTATCTTATAGAATTAAGTGACTACATACCATTGAGACATAATAGCAAATGTAGCATGATTTACATTGAAACGATAGATCCATAGTTTCTACGACAAACTAAACCAGATACCAATTTGATAAACGAATAATTATAATTATACTCCACGAAGTTAGAATGNTGTGCATGCATCGCTGGTAGTGCCTTCTCGTTGATAGGTCTAGCCAGTTGAGGTCGGATAAGGCTTCATTAGAGGATGCAAATGGTCCAATATGTCCAGGATGATTTTGGCTGCTTTATTCTGCAAGATTTGTAACACGTTCATAAGTTGCTTGTTGTTTTTGTCTCCCCACACGATACTGGCATATTCAAGGGTTGGTGTGATCTTTGTCATTACGTACAATTTTCTTGTGTATGTATGAAGCAGAGGTTTTATTCTTTTCAGGACGCCAAGCTTTTTCTCAACTTTCTTTTGTACGTTCTCGATATAATCATGCCATGTTAACTTCTCATTTATTGTTACTCCAAGATATTTAAAGCTTGATGCCTGTCCTAATGGTTCATTGCCAATGAGAAGCTGTATATTGTTAAACTCTGCTAGCCTTGTGCTTTTTTCGATGACCATGAACTTAGATTTTTCGATGTTAAGGCTCAACTTGTGGTCATTTAGCCATGGGCGGATTGACTTCAGATCTTCATTTAATTTTGATGTCAAGTCAGATGCTGAAGTCTCCAGACAGTGAAACGCCATACCATCTGAAAACATGATCATCTTGGAGTGATGCAATGCAGCCTCAATGCCATTGATGTTTAACAGGAATAACAGGGGCCCCAAGGTACTTCCTTGTGGAACTCCAACTGTCACTCTTTCTTTGGCTGACAATTCATTGCCGCAGATCGTTTGTTGGTGGAGGCCAGTGAGATACGAATTGAACCAGGCCAGGCTCCCCCTGCAACTCCTAATTTCTTCTACCTTTTAATGGAGGATGGTGTGATCAACAGTATCGAAGGCCTTACGTAGGTCCAATAGAATATCAAAACAATAGAATAAAATTATCCAGTGATAGTTCAGAGTAAACCTACAGATGTGTTTGATCATCAGTGAAAAGAAGACCCAACTTTTGTGATTCTTAGAAGAGTACAAAGATGAAATTTCACATTTGCTGGCAAGATCTTGGATGATGTTGATGACTTCTGCTACCTCTGGTGCCTTGTGAAGGACAAATGAAGTGCTTTTGCAGTCTAAAGAGAACGTTCTTGGTTGGCTGCGCGACTCTTGTTGATGGTGTGGACCAATGGAGTGAAGGAAGGTGTCAAAGTCGCTCTCTTCAAGGCAATTGTACAGAATGTGCTGTTGTGCAGTGGAGAAGCATGGAAGGTAGCTGCCATTCTCTCACATGAGATTAACGAGGGCTATTGTGCACTGTTGAGACATTCACTATCTACAGCGGATCAGCAACAAAACACTGTACGACTTTTCAAAAGTCCCACTGCGACAAATAACCTACGCAGAAAGAGGCTACAGTGCATCGGAAACACGCCCCAAAGAACGGAATCTCTCATGGCAATTCTGCTGCACCACAACCACCACCTGACAGAACCATAGTGGTGGGGCAAGTAGACATGACTACCAGCAATACACAGACCACCTGAATGCCACTAGACTACAACTGAATAAGGTTGTAGACAGTGTTCGTCAGTAACGAAGTATTTTTACTTCGTTACTTTACTTAAGTAAAAAAATTACGGATTTTGGAGTAATGAAGTACTTTTTCAAGGCAATACTTTTTACTTGTAACGAAGTAGTTTTCAAGTTAAAATATTTACTTTTTCTTCGTTACTTTTGATATCCAACGAAAAATACTTTTTTCTTTCTTTCGCAAACAGATTGAAGAAGCGGTAGCAATCTCCGTCGCACGACTGTTTGTTTTCATTGGTTTTACTGCTTTTGAAATTCAACACCTATTCGTCATTTGAGCCAGCTATTGTTCTAGGTGTCAAGGTCAGCCCCCATTATCTTTTGATGGGAAATTCATGTGAGCGGCTGTGCGTGAAATGGTCAAAACACGTTCTCTCCGCACTTCGTAAAGCGAAAGCAAGGAGAAAAGTTGCTTGTCAAATGGCACTGCTGCTTTTGGAGACTCTGAAAATAATGAACTAAACTTGAAACTGTAACCACTCTACTATTTTACCATTGTTTCTTGCTTACTTTGCAAGAGTCTGCTTCAAAATGACATTTACAATACTCACGACCGCTCGATTGTCGAATTTGCAGATTCGAATTTGGAATGACAAAGTTGCTTACCCTGATTTGAAATCAAATGTGCGCTTATTGTTTTCTGCCTAGTCTGAATTATAGTTGCCAAGAGATGGACTGATGAGCAGATAAGCGCGTTTGAAACACCGAAACAAATTCCTGTGATCAGTTTGAGTCTCGGTTTGGGAAACAGGTTTATTGTCCATTTACGTTAATTTCCTAGAAAGGTGATGCCCTGAATTTGAGTGTTTAAATGAATCCCTGCGTGATTTGGGAATTTACCAAAAATATTTTTACTTTTCTGAGAAAAGTACTTTTTGGGCATAGTACTTTTTACTTTTTACTTAAGTACTTTTCTCATCGAGTACTTTTTACTTTTACTTAAGTACTTTTTTGCCATTTACTTTTACTTTTACTTAAGTACAGAAATACAGTACTTTGCTGAACACTGGTTGTAGATGCCGCACAAAGACACACACAATGGTCAGTGCGAGTATGGGTATTGAAGTAGCGAGACTGGCAATGACAACCCGACCTGATCGGCTAGTGAACGTCATATTAGTAATAGTAGAAGTGCAAAGACAACCATTTGTTTCTGCTGATGAGGCAACATCTTCTTCCTTAAGTAGGGTTTACCGTACATTTTCATTGCAATAGCTATTAGCCAAGTCTAAACATTTTGCAACTGTGTAGCATAATACTAAGCAACATAACTAGAATGCATCATTATTATTATTATTAGTGAATTTGAAGCCAAATTATTAATTTGATATAATTAAGCTATGTAGCGGCATTAATTAGCTTTTTGCACTTTTACCTTTTAGCTGCTTCTGTGAGAATCTTGTTAAAATCCGTTGTACACTTCAGAAATAAATTGACGATAGACCATGTAGATTGTAAATGTCAACTGTGCGTCTGTGTACATCGTTGTGAAAGTTGAAGTTTCTTTTGAAAATCTTTAAATTCTCAGTCATGAAATTATTCAAGCCATTGTGGCAAAGCTACTGTTGTGTTGAAAAGGAGGTTTCTGACTTCTGTCTTTCATCATTCACAGTTCAGCCCATCGTTGCATTTTGTAAGCCTAGCTTGCCTGTTTAACATTCCATGGACATCTTCAGGCAACTTGTTGACTCTAGAATCAGTTCACTTGCTGACTGGAAATCCCCTCAGCTTTACTTGCTGGCTGGAAATCCCCTCAGCTTTACTTACTGGCTGGAAATCCCCTGTTTGTGCGGGTAGATTCCTGCCAGCTTGTACTTCTGCCTAGTACCTGCTGCATGAATTGTCCATTGACAGCTCTCAAGGCTAGTTTACTGCTTCCATTTAATAGGATTGTATAGCTGTCAACAGTGGTGTCCTGTTGTTGTTGTGTGAGTGGTTGCCCATTGATACCTGCTCTGCTTCAACTAAATGCTGGAGAGGCAACGAGAGAGCCATTTTGTATCACAGAAAATAATTCTTCCATTAAAAGGGTCAATATTTTTACAAATCAATTACTTCACCATGATGTCAGTGATGATCTTCTTCTGGATCTTCATAAATGGGATCCTTTACATGAAGAGATACGTCTTGAATGGAAGATGAGCCGTGGGTTAATTACATCATCTTACAGCTTGCGCTAAGAGGAATGGTCAAGTCTAAAGTTGCTTACAGCAATATGCTATTCTCACCAGCTTCTGCTTGGCATCGCTGTGTACTGTATGTAGGCTACTAGGCTTTGTTGTGTATTTCTTGTGGACGTCATTGAAGATGACTTCAATATACAAATACAAATCAGTGTTAAGGAGAAGGCACAGCTTGCCCCATGGTAGGCCACATGGTTTCATTACATGTTTGTCCTTGGTTCGTGATTCTTATTTAATGTTGACAATCCACAACGAGCAGAAAACAGGAGCTGTGTTTGTTGACTTGCCTATAGCGTTTTAAAGAGTGATGCAGAGTTCAGACTTTAAGCTTGGTGCGGCTTTGTCGAGCAATGAAATACAGATGTCAATTTGTTGGTTGACCTAGTTATGCTAAGATGGCCTTCAGGTTCTACAATGCTTTTGACACGGTGTATGAGAGATTGTCTTTGGGTGACAGCTGCAGCTTTGCTTAGTTGGCGATTTTGAAGTAAAAGTGGTTATCCATTTTGAGGAGCATGCATATAGCTTTGTTGACAACAATGTAATGAAGTATATCGAGAAGGGCTTACATCATCAAAATGCATATTTACATGTTTTACATAATACGGAAAGAACAACGCAAGTCTAATCTATAGCGGCAGATAGTGATCCTCCACAATGGCATTCCTGTGAACAATCAATGTATCACCATACGTAATTATTGTGATATGATGTTTGTTTGTTTGTTTGTTTGCTTATTTCATCATATCAGCCATAAAGTACTATTACACATCAATAATACGTAGATAATTGAATTGACAGATATGATAGGGTCATTTCCGTAAGAAAAATTGCTTGTTCTACAAACTGGCTAACATGAAAGTAGATGCACATTGAGTCGCTAACAGAAAATAAGTAAGATGAAAGATAATCAGCCACAGATAAAGCAGTTTTTGATTGTACAATTGGTATAGTTTAGGCTAATGAAGTGATCCTTCAGATGTGAGATGGGCCCACCATACATTTGCCAATCTTTTGTGATACAACTGTTTATGTTGGTTGACACAGTTGCCTTGATGGATATGTTCAGCTGCTTAGTTAAACATCGCTAACTCTCTAAAAGAAGCTGCTGATAGCTTTAATTCAAAATTACAGGATGTCGGACCTTCCAATATCGAATATATGTTTTCTATTTTGTTTCAGTCACGTGTGGGGGTTTGACGACTGTCAGTATGGACCAGGGCAATGAAGGTAAGATGACGGTGTTATTGCTTGTGCAGGGCTCAAATTCTTTTACCAGTAAGCTACCAAGAAGATTACTAACATAATGTTTACTATTCAAAAGGTCCCAGTTGTCTTTACTGAAAATATATTTAGCATCTTATTTGATAGTAATACGACTGAAAATTACTACCGTAGTAGTAGAATATTGGGCATAGTAGTTTTATTATATTGTGTATTTATTTTCTGTAAGTCGATGGTTCAGTACGAGGGAGACAGAGACAACAACATTGCAAGTGGCTCCTCGCCAAGAACTTCAAGCACACTCATTTTCATTCCACAAATCACGACACTATATATTTACAACGCATGACTATGCAAACTACCGCAGACACACGTTGACAACAGAACAATCCAACACGTAACGCATACGACAACGTGACGCCACAACACTTGACACTCCGTATGACACCACAGACATACATATTCATTGAATCTCAGTCCACACAACGAAGCTTGTTGAATGCATATTGCTTATTTGAATTGGCGTTAACAGGACCAGACAGTATTAGAAGCATTACTCAATTTAGTATCTTTACAGATACATTCCACTAAACTGTGAATTGGCCAAGTGCAGTCCTGATGCATTTTGGGATTTACGTGACGACAGTCACATGTTATTGAGCTGAAATCAACAATTTTGACAGTCAAGAACAATCTTTGAAATCAGTCCTCATAGAAAAGAGTATGGTTGACTGCACATCATTTTTGCATTGGCAAAATGTGCATTCTGAGCATTTTCTAATATTGTCAATCAATTGTTTGGCGATCAGGAAAGAAGCTATTTTCATTTCTATAATTTCTACCAGTGGAAAAGATGAAGGCAACAAATTGTAGAACTTCAAGCATTGTCTCTAGCTCCTTTGAGTCTATTTGTGTCTCGTGTAGTATTAATTGTGTGTTAAACTTACATCTCGTTTTACAAATCAGTTTGTAAATTAGTTTCTTTCTCGTTGTTATCGTCACTTGTTCATTATTTACAGCAAACAATTAGTTTTCCAATCAGAGTTGAGAGAATGCCATCAAACTTCATTAAACTGATGTCGAGTGCGTCAGTTGCCTTTTTAATTTGTTGTGGTTTTTATTTTTATAGATGCAAGAAGTATCTCTGAGACTGCCTCACAAGCATCACCACATTTTCTTTCTGACTCACCACAAGACTCAAAACCAAAGGTAGGGAATTCTCGTGAGTTTGATATAACATCTAATTTAACCCCTGTCCTGCTGGTAAAACTATTTAAATGAAGACTTGAAGTCGCTTCACCAATTGCTGATTGGTTGCTTGCTAAGGACTAACTATCTGATTGGTTATGTGTTGCTACTTTTGACCTGTTTCAAAACGTGTATGCACGTCAATAGCAGGACAAGGGTTAATATCAATTTGAATTTTCATTGTCATATCAATAATTATAAGAACAGTTTTCCAGCCCTTCTCTCCATCCATCACAGTACCTATACCGTCGATTTCAAATGTAATTCACTTTAAATTCATTCTTTTTCTTGTCTCGATCAAAACAAATGGTTGTCTTTGCACTGCTACTATTACTACTATGACGTCCACTAGCCGATCAGGTCGGGTTGTCATTGCCAGTCTCGCTACGTCAATGCCCATACTCGCACTGACCATTGTGTGTGTTTTTGTTTGGCTTATTCAGGGTATAAGGCAATCACATGAAGCAAATTTGACTGGAATTATTATCCTACAGTGTAACCCGCTTAAGCGCAATAGTAATTTGCCAACGATATCCTTTGCTCTTATCCGGAATTGCGCTTATCAGGAATCAATTAAGAGAGTTCGTGCTGTACGCAATAAAATCGGTACATAGCAAATTGTTTGCAGATAAACGGGTTTTTCGCTTATCCGATTTGCGCTTAAACGGGTTATACTGTATTATGTTGGGATATGTCGGCAATGCTTACTCCATGTAGTGTCCTGTGATTACTGTGAAGCTAAGCTAAAAAGCAGACGGTGCCATTTGCATGTTTTTATTAAAGTCATTGTTGTGACCTAACTGGAGGGCTCCATCCTGCTTGCCAGCCGGAAATTCGATTTGCAAAGACAGCATGCAATATAAGAACCTGGAAAACTTCAGGCTAACTTGTTTTAGCAACCACCTGCATTGAGCGACCACCTGTGTTAAGAGACCACATTTTATTTAGATTTCTTATGTCAGATAAGCATGTGAAAGTTTTGTTTCAGCCCTTTTTTCTGCCAGTTGATTGACTTTGGTTTCTTGGCTGCCACTTGCATGATGTACCCTTCAGCTTCATTGTTTCTGCGGAGGAGTGATTGAGACTTGTACCAATTCGTACATACAATCATAGGGAATTTACAGATGTCGATAACTATAGCTGCTGATTTAGTCCATAGAAGACGAAAATGGAGTATATACCCGGAGTATATGTTTCGCATTCCACAATCCACATATAAGTATATATATGATAAACATGTTGCTGGTGAGAGATGGCAGAGTTCCAAAGAGCACACAGAGTCGTTGGTGCCACAGCTCTTCTATGTAGTGAGATGCAGCATAGAATACAGGGCGTACCAAGTTGTTAACACGATGCGGTACAGCGATGGCAAACAGGATAATTGCAAAATGACACGGCTACATATTCTTACGATCACATGACTACACATTGACGTCATCATGTTCACACTGACCACGCGTCAGCCACTACAAGGTATCGAGATTGCTTACCATGAATGCCATTACAGCTGCCACTCCTATTAATTATTATAACTTGAAGGACCTAGATTTATTCCAAATGCAGAAGATTAGGCCGGCAAAACATGTTCAGTTAAACCTGTATTAGCGGTCACCTCTATAGCGCAGTCACCTGTGTATAAAGGCCACTCTTCATAAACCCAAAATGACACTTTCTATAGAAATCAACCTGGATAGAAAAGCCACATTTCCATAAAGGTCATTTTTCTCAAGTTCCAGAGGTGGCTGTTATAGACATGTTTCACTTTACATCTGAAATATTACCTTGGCAGAAAAGACACAGTTTTGAAGCTATAAACATTAGAATGTGACGTTGTGCTCCATGCCAGGAAATGTGTAAGGCAAATAGACGATCATTGTTACCTGCTGGACTCTTCCAGAAATTTATTTCCTTTTGTTTTCAATGCTGCAAAAGTGGCATGTCGTGTACCTTACATCTGATGCAGTAGTAGCCACTTTGAGCTTTTGCTTCAGCTGAACTTTTATGTTTTCTTGTCACATTTCATTGGATAATCCAATACTGCAAGATGAAGTAGAAGTTTTCGTTCCCATGGTGACGTAGACGGATGTTTGGTAAGCATCATTTGATTTGACGGTCTTGTTGTTGAAACCTTAGGAGCCGCATTGCTATAGACGCAACGGTTGGTCTGCTCTGCTGTCCATCTGCTCGGCTTTCCATTTGCTTATTTTGTTCGTTCAACATATGTGCGACTTCCCCTTTGTAGTGAAGCCGATCGTTGTGACGCGCGAAGGGCGTAATTATGGGCACCTGCTTTGTCCGGGGATCGTTTCTCCCCTCTCGCATGCGCCCTGGTATGGTGTATTCCTCTCTGCCTCAACCCGACAGGATGACTTTGTTATGGGTCATGCGTCCCTAATTCCCTCACAAGTCTCCTCTTTTGGCCCTTCCGACGTTGTTTTTGTTGTTGTAGCCCTCAGGTTTGGGGTTTCTCAAACCTTCGGGAGGGTAGTCACTCCGCCAGCTCCATGGCACCGTTGCACGAGGATCCAGTTGCCCGAAATCTATTTCGCCATAACCCTGTAAAACAGGGCTCCAGCCGCCCCAGCTCCGCGACGAGGACGCGGTACCTCTAGAGCCCCTGCCGACGTGCACAGTACCTGCGCCGGGGCACTAGCATGCAACAGCAACCACAAGCACAATATATCCAGTCGATCCCCGGATCGCTTCCCAACAAGCCAAATAGATGCTGAAATAACTCACGGTTGGTCTATTTACTTGTTTTCTAAATATCCATGCAGAGATGTTCTCGTTCTTTCTCAGAGTGACATAGTGCCGTAACCTCTCCCTCTCTTTTTCTTCAAATATCATCCACGTTACTCAGTTTGTCTCAACTGCGATCGGCGTCAGCATCGTTGAGCGATTTTTCCGTAGAGAAGACCAAGTCCAGTAAGTGTTCCCTTCGTGCTATTACGACGCATTCATCCCAAAATGTATGGCTATCCTAAAAGACGCAACTTTCCGTCATTGTTTCGCGATGCGATTGAATTATGATCGCCTATCCAAATACAGTTGGATCGGATTCTGCCTTATACGTTGCTTCAAATAAAGTTCCTCCATTTGTGCGCAAGTGCAATGAATTTCCCAAAGAAGTAGCCAATTTCGTTTGCAATTACCTTGGTAAAAGTGCAACTACGTAAGAAATTGGCGGAGCAGTTAGCTCTTAATTTGAAGGTCTCTGTTACGGTCCTGTAACCTGGAACAGAGCAACCGATGAAATTTGTCAGGACTATTATGATTGACCGGGTCAAAGACAGTCGACAAGAATGCAGGTGCGGACAGATCATTGGCAGAGCGTCATTGGTCCGATTAGACCTCGTGAGCAGACGTAGATTAAAACATGTCTCCGTGAAGCTGTGCTATAATTGGTACCTTATCCAAATCGTGGGAGCCTTACTGCCGTGCTCATGTCAGATCTCTCGCTGCTTGGTGAATTTCTGATGGAATCTGGTCGCTCTCCTTCGCGCCCGCTCGTAGCACTTGAATAGCGCATATTTACACTTTCTTGGTGTTTTCCAACTGCGCCGTAGATTTAAACACCAGCAGTACGTCGGTTCTGTTCCCTGCAACCCGAACACCTGTTCCTCGTCGATTTCCAATCTGCAATAGATTGTCCTTTCATAGCGCGTGAAATCGGCGCTTGGTTTTTAATGACATTGACTGGGGATCAACTGAACTATCTGGCGACCGCCGAAGGATTAAGATGATTTCCCTTTCACTTCGCGTCGCCCGCAGGAGCGTGAGGTCGTTGGCTTGCCTTCGATGATGTGGATAGAACAACGACCAGTGTCGTAGAGGCAACATTGCAATTTTAAGATGAGCGAGTTGTCTATGGATGGAAACCTGTATTTGGTATGACTCCTCCGTGTCTTGTTGTCGGTGTAAATTGTATGAGATGTGTTTATTATTACCGTTGATTCTTCATTGTGCCTCGTTCGGCGAGATTATTTGGCAAGTTTACTAGATTGAAACGCATGCGCAGACTGCAAGCAGCTGGCCTCGTTTTTACAGCGCCCCGAAATTTGATAGAAAGTCCAGTGGCAACTTCAGGCACGGCATGGCACAAAAACCCGGAACGATCTGCTCGGAGAATACAGAACGATCCCGGAAACTACGGAACAATCCTTGGAAATACAAAACGATCCCGGGAAATACGGAACGATTTTGGAAATACGGAACGATCCCGGAACATACGGAACGATCTCGGGAAATACGGAACAAGCCTGGAAAATACGGAACGATCTCGGGAAATGCGGAACGATCCCGGGACATACGGAACGATCCCGCGAAATACGCAACGACCCTGGAAAATACTGGACGATCTTGGGATATACGGAACG
>OFHS01001250.1:0-10417 GCA_900245855.1 Calvadosia cruxmelitensis
GTAAATCCTGATGCTGTTTTAGTGCTTCAACGTCCACAAATCGTTTCAATTTGACAGGAACTTCATCCTGCTTTGGGATTGCATCAAATGACCAAAACGTACTAACTGGTAGATGCTTTCGGATAGATGTTTTTAGAATACGATGATTTCATGCATGGTTGGATTCATAGTGCCACCCTCTGTCGTATTTTCGACAAAATACACATCTCAGCCTTGCCAACTTGGTTGCTTGTTTATTTGCACTAAACTTACAATTTAAATACTTCGCAAGTTCAAAACTTTGACTAAACAAATCAAATAATAATCTTATCAGAATGGTTGGAAACTTTTGTCAAGATTTAAGTCACAAAGAAATAGTTCAGGTCAGACTAGATTCAAGTCATTATCATTGCTTCAACATCATCTCTCCTGAACATGCAGTCTACAGATGTCTGAATACAGGAACATATTACTGTGAAAGTGATAACGGTACTAAGCCTACATTTGAACTCTCTTACCGTCTACAATATTTTCCATTCTTGCCCCTTTTAGAGAATTCAAGTCAATTTTGATAAGCTCTGGGCATCTTTCACAGATCACTTCCAACATTGAATTATTCACCGGGCAATCACTGAGATCAATGTTTGTTACACATTGATGTAGGACCTGCAAATGAAAAAGCTACATTATGATCTAGTAGTTTAGCTTTGTATACGTTCGCGTTTAGCTTCAATAAAATAAGTAGGCCCTTGAGTAGGCCTAGCCAGGGCCAGAGTCAAGGCTTCATCAACATGTCATGTGAGAAAACATCTATGGGAGTATGGGCAGAGCAGAGGGGCGTAGCAACACTCAAGTAGTTACAAAGATATAATTATGTGTTTTACGTGCCTGTTTCATGTTAGAATAATTAAGCAGTCCTCTTTTAGCAAGCAGCTGAACGAGCCGATCCTTCAATAGAAGGGGAAGTCCATCCAGATTGTCAGATGAAAATTGACTTTCGTTGCTAGCAACCAAGGGCAAACACATGTTCTCCAGTCTGTCAATTTGCATGTCGATTAAAAGATTGAAGCAACACATAAATTATCCAATAAAATCGAAGGTAGTCCGTAGGTAAGGCACAAGAGTGACAACACTATGATTATCGACTCGTCTACTGTCTACTGAGAATGTGAGGCAGCAACGACGTCCGCCATCTTTTCATAACTTGTTTACATAGTCTCGTATCAGCTTTTATTCGTAGTCTTATCAATGAGCCTCGCATCATCATGACTTGATGCCGAGCAAGTCAAACCGGTTGATGATCGTTGCTCGAATTAAAAAATTAAACATTTCAAGAAAATTAAAATTCAACAAAATTTAATATTAAACCGGAAATCTTCTGCAAAGTTTCCTTATATTCCAGCCAGAGCTTCCAGCGAGCTGCTGTGCCATGGAAACTCATCTTTGTTTGGGATCTCGAGAATGCACCGCGATGTTTACTTCTAGATAGCTCCGAGGAGCACTGCTTCTTGACTCGCGTAATATGGCGACCGAAAGCCTGGACGAAGCTCTGAAAGAGCATTAATAAGCACGGATGCTACCGACAAGTTTGTTTAGTACATGCATTTCGTATCCGAGAGGCAGACATGAATTGTTTTGACTACCGCTGCGTAACGTCATTGAAACAGGAGACAACCGCAACGGCTCAGTGCTCCTCGCGTGGCGATGCTCGAAGAATAAATTGAACCTTTTCCCGGCTGGGTCTCTGGCAACACGTGACGATGCTCGAAGAATAAATTAAACCTTTTCCTCGACGGTTGGGTAGCGAGCAGGGGCTAATTCAGCGGGGAAATATTTTCTGGACAGATAACAGACAGCGTGTTGGCAAATAATGACTCCTGGCTAGGTAAAAATCTACTGATCTCGAAATGCAGGGAAAATGCATTGCATACTTCATACGGAATATTTTGCGCCTACAGCACAGTTACTACAGTAGCCTTTGATAATAACATTATAGGATTTGCCAAAACATAAAGTTAAATCATTAGAACATAATACAACTATTACCCACCCCCTGAGAATGTCCACGTCCAAACAATATGAGATGTATTTAACGTTTTAGTTTTCAAGCTAAATAACCTTTTGTTTGATTAACTCATACATGATCTGGGTACGGTAACTCTCCATAGCGTCTGGGTTGAAATCTAGAGATCTTCCCAACGCTAAGGATTTCGCGAATAAGCAGCAATAAACACCGCAGCTATGGCTATCAGCCTGTGCTGTAAAATTTCTCGGTTCATTGAAACACCAATCCTCAATTTCGAGGTGTGTTCCTCTTTCGGAAAAGTGGCGCTCAGTAACATATTCTTTAATGTTGCGTTCCCATCTGCGGCTCTGATGCAACGAATCGTACATGGAAGCTCTTCTTTGTCGAACGTCCACGATGATTGTGCACCAATGAGATGGGAAATTAGCATGAATGATCCACACATCGTGATTAAATAATTGTACATTGCGTGCCCATCGTGCAACGCCGTTGTTGCCACTCCGTCCACCGTAACCTTCCCTTGAAAGGCGCGTCCAGAAGTATGCACCAAATGCATAGATGCTCTTTGTGCGGCTGGAGCGAGCTATCAAGGAGAAGTACTCGTCTATAACTTCCCCCGATACCCACCGTTCCGGCAAAAGAGTTTGCATTTGGCGCCTGGTTACTTCATTCCGAAAGCTGACCAATTGACCGTTGTTGTCTGTTCCTGCCGTGGTCATAGTATGGCCTCCACATATGACATCGTTCTCATCTCCACCATCAATAACATCCTTCACCACACTGCTGACATCATCGGGTAGATAAACAGTATGGTGGAGTTGGACTTTGGAAAGCGAACCGTTGGGGCCTGGAGAGCGGTTATGCGATGGCAATGGAATCAAGGGTTGACGAACTTGACGGTCGGCTGTTGATGCGGTCTCATCAGGAAGAGTGACTATGACAACACTTTTTGGGGTTGTCGGAATATGTGTCGTTTCATTTGTTTTCTTCTTTTCCTTCGTTCGAATGGGATTGATGAAGCTTCCTGAAAAAAAATATATATATGTATTTGAGAAAATATTCAAATAATACACGCGTAGAAGACCTACATGAGGTACTTACACTACACGGAAAACTTCTTAAAATGATACGGTTATATGATTACATAATAAATGACGTAAGTCTACGTTTAAATTCCATAATTGCGGTTGAATTATAATTATATGATTACATGAAGTATTAACAACCACACTACTTAATTGAATAAAAAAAATGCATTGCAGTAAAGCAGGGGTGATGTGCAAGTGTTTGCTCCGTTTAGTTGAGGGTTACCGCGAAAGGCCTCTCCTGGAAAAAAATCATAATATTACATCAAAGTGTCACCTACAAAAATACCTGAAGCTGTGTCGTCGCGGATGTTTTTCTTCGGTTGCTTGCCAAAGCTTCCCTTGGCATCGACATCTGCGAGGAGATAGGCGCACCTCGCAAGGAAGGGAAGGACGATTGTATGTATTGTTTGTTCTTTGCCTAGAAACTTCATACCCAACTCGTATGTCACTGCAAACTTCTGTTTGTAACCCGTCAATCTCTTGTCCAGTGCAACATATAGCTTAGACTTAGGACGTGCTGGTTCCAAGTTTGCTTGAAGCTGCAGCAGCCGCACACGTTGTTTGCAGTGCATCAACCTCCACTCGACCATGAAATTGTTTGGCGTTGGCTTGTTCATGACTGATACTTGCCTGTCGAAAACAGCAAAGTATTTGCGTGTTAGATTGTTAGTGCTTTGTAAGCGAACGCGGGATTCATGAGCAAACGATTTCAAGGAAAGCTATAAATCTTACTTCTTCAAAATAGAGTGATAAGCTTCAGCAGCGTTTGTAGTGCGGTCACACCCACTGTTCCAATGGCTCCATACTTCTGGTGGATACATACCAAACCAGGTATCTTGGACATACTTTGAAAAACTTTGAAGCAGATTGGTAGGCCACGCATTCCCTTCCATTCCTTTGGGAAAACTCCAAGAGGCTTGAGGCTGTCGTGGTGGCTCGCGTATCACATCCCAGACGTCTTTGGCGAGGCTTGCGGGAAGTAATGGTAGAGCACATACCTTCCTTACCCAGCGCCATATAGGGTTCTTTCTTCGCAAATGGATCTCATGAGGATTATTGTAGAATGGCATCAGTCCACATGCCCTCACAAACCGAATGATGGATTGTGTAAAATGAAATAAACAACCCAGTACCTAAATATAAATCGATGAAGGTCACAAGCAAGCAGAATGCAGTGGGTGCTGGCGAGAAGTCATAAAAGGACAATGAATATTTACTTTAGGTCGGCCAAATACGCTTTCCACCGCTTGCATCTCTGCTCTTTCGAAATCCGTGAGCAGCTTCTCAAAAGCAGGAATGCAATCTAGCCGACTCCACTGCTCTGACACTGTTCTGAAGATGACTTCGTAACAGGACTGCTGTTTGCTTTGCATTAATGCAAACGCAAAAGTAAACCATTCGGTTTCATTGTCGTTTACCAGAAACTATAATTGAAATAAAATGCAAGGGACATCAACTGCGTATTCAGTTTTATATGTTCCTGTTGTCCGACACTGTTCAATCATTCGCCACTGTATAAGAAATTAAGGCAATACTTAAATAACAGAAATAAATGAACAAAATGGAAGTGCTATTTGTTTCTAGAATCAAAATGAAAACAAACATATCATGAAAAAACGCTGGAGCAAATAGCAATAGAAAGCCGGTAACACTGTCTTGACGTCTTTCAGAATTATATAGTGTTACAATTTGAAATTTGAAATAAATACTTATGCTTTGTTCCATTCTTCTGCTTCCATTCAATATACTTTAGAATTAATTCTAAACTGAGCAATTTTTGTCAATATTAAGATACATTAGAGTTTTACTTAAATGAATAATTTGTGTGCATACCTTTCCATGCAAGGAGAAAAGCTGTTGAAAACCACGTGGGGGAACCTTGAATGTGCCGTCGGCAACAATGACTTTGCACTTCGCCGCCAGTTGTAGTTCAAAATCACTGGCAAACAGCACAATACCAGTCTTCTTATCCTCTTTTAGAAGCCACCTGTAACAGAAAGCAGCATTCCATTTTGAATTTATGGCCTTCATGTACACCATAACTTGAGTGGCAAAAAACTGCACCTTTGATGTGTATAAGTTTGAATATTTTTCTGCAGGATCGTCAACAGATTGAGCATACTGTACATATTCAGAGAAGTTGTCTAGCGTACTTCATTGTAACAGCCTACATGATGTATACTTAACTGCACTGTCAAAAAAAACATAATCGACGAAGCGCATTCCTAGTGCATGTCGGGATGCAAGTGTTTCGGGCACGTAATTTTGAGTTGAAATTGACAATTTTGACAGCTAGGAACAATCCATGAAATTGAACATCATTGTTAAGACTTCAGCTTATTGCTTTACAAACAAAGCATTTTCCTGACGTCTTCAACTTTAGGAGAGGTTAACTCAACTATATACCGAAATGCATTGGGACTGCGCATGGCGAATTAGAACTTCAAAGCAATTGAATTCTATGATAATGTCAATAAACCATCTCACAATAAAGTTCTTTATTTTCTTTGAAAATCAAACCTTTCGTAGTCCCCTCCTATAGCTGAGAAAAAAGTCTCCTCAAAGTGTTCCTTGAACTCCCCCCATTGCATAATGTTAGGGTTCCTCTTCCTGTACAGACGATGATATGTAAATCTGCATCTTTGCCATGACATAAGGAATAACGGCAATGACTGATGTCCTAACACCTTATCTGACTTAGAGCATTCTCTCAACAACTCCAATAAAGCATTGTTCCATGCGTCCTTCGGTCTCTCCTTCCCTTCTCTGACGGATTTTCTCGCCTTTCTGTCGACCTGCCTTGCTTTCGCTTTCTTTAGAGCTAAAGGTCTACATAGTGGGTTGTGCTCCGGGAAAGAGCTCCTCACAATTCTGCCATTGTAGAGCTGCAGTGTAGGCCGGCGATGGAAGGTTCCTTGCTTTTTGCGATTCAGCCTATCACATCTTGTGCAACGGTAATATTTGGTGAAGCCGAAAGCTTTGTCAAGTGTATACTGTCGAACTTCGTCTTTGCCGACATACAAAGTAAGTACGGTGTTGCGCAAACGCTTCGATAAGTCAATACCATAAATGATTTGACCCACGGAGTACTCTTCTTCCGATACTTGCACGCTCTACAAAACCAACAGAAGCAAAAACGTATGTTTTTTAAACCGTGCATTGCTTGGATACGCCAAAGGATTGCGTGCACATTGAAATATGACAGTAAAACCGAAAAATTACTACCCGATACAAATAAGGTACCTTTCCAATTCCAGGCCGTTGAATGATGATATCTGTCGATTGACCTTGGTTAGATGCTGGAATCGATTCGGCAGGGACACAATAATCCTTGATAGACGCTTGCCGTTGGTGGTCGCGATGCAATTTCCTAGGTCTTCCAACACGGCTCGTAGCACTGAGAACGTTGTTCACATGAAGTGATATTGTAGCCTTCGAGATGGCACAACCATACTTCAGCGACAGTTGTGTTCTCACGTCTGCTTGCGTGACTTGACGGTCTCTGCACGTTTGCAACAATTGTTCTACCCAGGCGGAGCTCCAGTCAACGGTGCAGCGTTTCGCTGGCATGTTACCCGAAGGACATTCGCAATGCAATGGCTCAGATTTGACTGGTGTAACGACTTCTTTATTTTGTTTGATTGACAGCTGCGGTCAATCAGCAAGTCTAAACTGACTTTAAATGATGCGTCGTAAAACTACATATATTGCGTCAAATGAAAGTCGTCTAGCTAGTAGCTACATATGCGTGTATGAAAAGGATACTGAGCTTGACTAGACTATGAGACAGAATTAGTCGAAACTGAGACGCTGGCTTACTCGTTAGTTTGATCTATTCTTTCGAGCATCATCTCGTGGTGAGCCAGTAACCAGGGCGAATATCCAGTCCTGTTTTTCATCGACCTGCAATAATGTCTGGTTGAGAAGGGCATGCTAAATTTTTAGATTATGATGTAAATATTGTAGCAATTAATTTTGATAGTCGTAAGATTAAGCTTGTTTTCAATGTAATGGTTGTACTTAAAACAATAGTATTTATTTCCCTGGAACTAGACCTCAATTTAGCAGGGAGGGGGGATTTGTCTTGCCACAAACTGTCACAGCTGTGTTTCAATGGCGCAACTAAGAAAAGCGTTCTCAATGATATGCTGATGATATCTCGTGACTGATGTGTAAGTGTCATGTCGTAACACAGCTTGTAGCGATCGACATTCCAAACAAACTCAGAATTGAAGTATACGTGCTTAACTGTAATTTGAATTAAGCATTCCATCATTTCAACAGGCGTGAAGTCATTTGTGGCAGCAGCTGCTTGCAAGTAAAGTTAGGAAATTGGAGACAGGGCGTTCCATTATGACCCACCACTTGATATTATTCTATTTTCCGGTGTCTGTAACATGCGGACTTGCTGACTTGCGACATTTCGAGGATTTGTGGATTTTCCATGATTTTATGAATGGCGACAGACACTCAGACAGTGGCGCAACCTTGAGTGCAATAACGTCTTAATTGACGGGTCGCTTGACAACAATAGAGATGGGTGCAGGTTCCAAATGATGTTTCGGATCTGAAATTGTTTTGTTTCGGGTTTATAAAACAAACTACGCAGTGACTCTAGAAAGGGACACTGTGAATTACTATAATGATATAATAATATCTAAATAGTGTACAATTTTCCAGACTTGTATTGTACTGGATGACGCACGTCTTTTGTTATGTACTGTAGATGTCTATGTCGCAATTAGCGTAATCATGTCATTTTTTTGCTCCATGAAAATGGGTATTGTAACTTGATGGATTTTCAGAATAAAGTCACACATACACATACAGTACAATAGGGAACGAATATTACAATTGCTGAAATACATGACAATGGGACGTCTTGTGTTCACTGGGAATGGAAATGCGTCATTCATGATTCACCATTTCAGCTCACAGTTCGAGAGCAGCGAAGCGTTTTAATCGTGTTGGGCTGCGCCGCTGCTGAATGTTTTCTTCGAGTTTAATCAATTGTAGGATTTACAGCAACAATTTTTGCTTTCAATGTTTCATAAGCTTATTTGAGATTAAAGCACAGCACGAAGCTTCTTGCGTTAAACATGCTTTCCTGGCATTCAAGTCTGTGAAAGGACGAAAACAAAGTGTGTTCGTTGCCATTTTCTGGTGATGCACTTTGGAAACTTCCGGTTTCTTTCATTTCTTTTGAATTTTTAATTTTCTGAATGTTTAATTTTTTGAATGTTTAATTTTTAATTCGAGCAACGACAGCGTACCGTCAAACCAAACCCAAGTCTGTCGATGGTCAAACCAGAGTCAACCAAATCAAATGCTATACATGAATTAGCACTCGACGATAAAAGACAGTGGGATTTTCTTGCAACAATTACTGACAGAAGAACTATGGAAATGAAAGCGGGACAAATATTCGACCGTATTATAGATACTAGACTTTGTTCTTGCAAGGGTTCTTGGAGTATTGTGAGAAATGAAACTCGAAGAAATGCGGAGGTTTGGGGCTCTGTCTTCTGTGGCGCGAAAATCAAGCCAGGGTCAGCCGTGGCCCATGGCTTATTATCATTAATACCACTTCATTCCCCCTCTTTTCAACTGTGCTCGAGCTACATTGTTCCCCGTCAAGTCAAACACACATGTAGTACATATTTCCTGAGCACCAGATAATCTTGTCAAAGTACTAGATATTCACTCCATCCTTTTACAGCATCGGAGCTGAGAAAACGTAATGAACAGAAACACTGTTGGGAGTCAAGCACCGCAGCAAGGTAGGATTGTTGTTTGGCATTCTATGTCGAGATAAGTTATTTGTGCATTGCAACGCGTCTTTTTATCACGCTTGATAAAACATAAAACCTATAATTTGAATACTTACATATGCATACGGGCCAGTGGCGGCGGGACGATTTCAAAGTTGAGGGGGTTCAGGATTTGTGAAGCGAACCTTTTTTGTGCTCTCTTACAGTATAAAAAATGAACATCACATTTCAGCGTAGGCTAGACGATAGAGATCCCTTATAGAGTAATAGTAAGCTATTCAATCTTCATCCATATATATTTTTGCTAAAAGCCATAGCTTAAAATTCATAACAATTAACAGGGGCGGATCTAGCATTTTGGTTGACTGTGGCCCGAAAATCAAAATAATGCAACTTGCCACTAGAATTTTCTACAAATATAAACACATGAGATTTTACTGCACATTTGCAACGACCAGCTAAAACGTGGGCATTTCTCACTGTATTCAACAACCAGTGGTAGCAAGTTGTTTAGGATTGTTAGCAATGGCCAATGAGCTTCCTTCAGATAAGACAAAATAAACACCGACATCAGATACTCAAGATTAGCAATTCAAATCAAATCCCTGTAAAGGAAGATTCACGAGCCACTTCACAACTTCAAAACACAAATGATAATGAACACAAACATGTGGACAACTGCTTCTTCAGAGATGCTGTACGGCAGGTTGTCAGGCTTCCCAGTTTCCAATGTTCTAAGCAAGAAATTCTCAGCCACCAGGCTTTCCAACGACGAAAACCAAGCTCCTGTGCAGCAAAATAGCAGCAGAACAGCAGCCATGTTCGTCCCACCTTGGTTGGTTCACCCGCTGTTTCTTTCAAAGTTGTCAGCGAAGAAGCTTGGCAATCAGTTGTTTACAGAACACGAACTGGCGACTTTCACGACTCACGAGCAGGCCACACTCGACCACAGCCCCGGCATGCTTTGAGAGCTTCGACTGTGGCCCGAATTTACAGAGTTTGATAGGAAAATCGACTCGTCAATCTGAGGCCGGCCGTTTGACTGTGGCCGAACTGTGGCCCGGCTATTGTTTAGCGAGAGATGAGAGAGCTCCGACTGTGGCCGAAATGGCCTCGTTTCATGGTGGAAAGTCAAGGAATGTGGCCCTTTGTTCTGAAAGTAAACAAAGTCTTGGCTATGACGTAATCCCGTAACACCAAAGATGGCGTCTCCAGGGACAACAGTAGAAGGCAATGAGTGGGGCTCAGATCATGTTCAGATAGGGGCACGGGCTTGAAATTTGGTACTGAAATGTGCAAAGGCCTGCTGTAGGATCCAAGGGGTGATTTCGAAACAAATTCAACTCTTTTTCTTCAAATTAATATTTTTTTTTTTTTCACCAAAAGTTTGACTGTGGCCGAAGCTACAGTAGCTGCAGTCTGGATCCGCCCCTGATTAACGCAATGAAGTAAGGCAGCCACCCTTCATTGCACTGCGCGCCAGATAGACAACAGAAACATGTCAGCAAAAGGCAAGGCAATTCAGATTTGAAAAACACGTAGATCATTATTCA